>PVKM010017979.1:0-25423 GCA_004027735.1 Carollia perspicillata
TGGTTGTTTTTTTGCTTCCTTATATTCCAAATCAATGGTTTGATCCTCCGTTTTATTCACTCTACTGTTGTTTCCCTGTCAATTGTTCTTCATTTGAATTAGTGTATCCTTTATTTCTGACTGGATCTTTTTTATGGTGTTGAGGTCCTTACTACATTCCTTGAGTGTCCTTATAACCAGTGTTGAACTCTGCATCTGATAGATTATCTCCACTTTGTTTAGTTCTTTTTCTGGAATTTTGATCTGTTCTTTCATATGGGCCGTGTTTTTTTGTCTCCTCATTTTGGCAGCCTCCCTGTGTTTATTTTTATGTATTAGATAGAGCTCCTTTGACTTAGTCTCTTGGTAGTGTGGTCTAATGTAGTAGGTGTCCTGTAGGGTCCAGTGGCACAGCCTTCCCTATCACTGAAGCTGGGAACTTGAGGTGTGCCCTTTGTGTGGGCTGAGTACACCCTCCTCTTGTAGTTGAGCCTTGGTTGCCATTGGTAAATCAATGGGAGGGATTTACTCAGGCCAGTAAGCTGCAAGAGCTGGCTGTGACCACTGAACACCAACCATTGCCCTCTGTGGAGGATCAGCTATGCAGTGGCAGGGTGGTGGTGCTCCAGCATCAACTGTAGCTGTCTACTGGGTGAGCAGGCTCTGAGGTTTCCTGGGTGGTGCAGGCCAAGGTCACTTGTATTTTGCCTGGGACACCCTGCCTGAGCGATATAGAGCAGGGGTTCCCAACACCCAGACTGTGGACCAGAACCAGGCCACAAGCGAAGATCTTCTGGGCTCTTCTTCCTGTCTGTGGAAAAAATTGTCTTCCATGAAACCGGTCCCTGGTGCCAAAAATTTGGGGACTGCTGCTATAGACCAATATGAGATGGCTGCTACTTGTGCTGGGTTTGGAGATTCCCAGGTGAAGCCAAGCTGTGAATCTAGGCTGGCTGCTGCTAGTGCCAGGCCTGGGGCCACTTAGTAAGAGGTTATGGGGACTAGGACCTCACTGAGGCCAGCTGTTGCTTGTTTGAATGGATTCAGGAAGTTGTGAAGCTTAGCCAAGACCAGCCATTCACATGGAAAAGCTACTGTAAACAGATATAAGTTGGATGGGATGGAGCCTCAGGGATCTCCAGGGCAGGGTAAACTGTGTTAGCCAGGTTGATGGAGTCTCAGATATGGTACTGCCTGCCAGCTTAGTAATTCTGCCCACTTTTCTGTCTGGGAGAAAGCCGTCCCCCAGCTCTGTCCTTGATGCTAGTCACTTTGGCTCTTCCCTGTATGCCACTGGTGCCTTTCAAGCTGCTTCCCTGATGCTGGAACTCAGAGGGAGTGAGTCTGGGTAAGTTTGTGTGCGGATTCTTTAAGAAGAACTGCTGGGGACACTAGAAGTTTCTTCCATTGACTCAATCCCTGCTGGTTTTTGCAGCCAGAAGTTATGGGGACTTATCTTCCTGACACTGGTTCCCTGGGCTGGGGGGCCTGGTGTGGGGCTGGGACTCCTCACTCCCAAGATATCCCTCCTGAATTTTTATCCACCACATATGTATGTGGGACCATCCCATTCCATGTCTCCACCCTTCCTACCAGCTCGACTGGATGTGGTTTCTTTAATTCCATAGTTGTCAGACTTCCATTCAACTCAATTTCTGGTGATTCTGAGTGATGGTTGTCCTATAATTTAGTTGTAATTTTGATGTGGTTGTGTGCGGAGGTGAACTGTGTTTACCTACACTGCTATCTTGATGCCCATTGATTTTAGAGAGAGGGAGAAGGGGGTGGAGAGAAACATCAATGTGAGAGAGAAACATTGATGGGTTGCTTGTTATATGTGCCCAGACTGGGGACCGAACCTGCAACCCAGGCATGTGCTCTGATGGGACAATGCTCCAACCAACTGAGCCACACTGGCCAGGCCTCCAATTGGTTTTTGACATGACACAGAAACAATTCAATTGAGGAAATGAATTTTTACCCAGTAGTGCTGGAGTAATTGTACACCTATGGACAAAAAAAATAAACCTTGGCCTAAGTTTCACACCTTATACACAAATTAACTCAAAATAGATCATGGACTTTAATATAAAACATAAAGCTATAAGACCTTTAGAAGAAATCATTTGAGAAAAATCATTAGAATCTAGGGCCAAATGTTCTTAGACTTGACACAAAAAGATTGAACCATAAAAGGAAAAACTGATAAACTGGACCACATCCAACTAGAAAACCATTGGTCTGTGAAAGATCCTGTTAAGAGACTGAAAAGATAAATCACAGATGGGACCAAATATTTGTAAACCACATATCTGCAAAGGATTATTATCTAGAATATATGAAGAACTCATAACTCGACTAAACAAACAACTCAATTAGAAAATAGGCAAAATATATAGATGGACATTTTACTGAAGAGGTGATATGGGTGGCAAATAAGCACAGAAAAAGACAGTCGAAGTCACACAAGCATACATAACCCACAATGAGATATTATTACATGCTTAACAGAATGGCTGAAATAAAAAATGATGACAATACCAAAAGCTCGTGAGGCTGTGCAACAACTGGATCCCTCTTAGGTACTTCTGGTGGAACTATACAATGGGAGAGCCACTCTGGAAAATAGTTCGGCAGTTTCTTAAAAAACTAAACATATGACCCAGGAATTGGGTCATTCTCTTGAGCATTTATCCCCCCAAATTGGAAACTAATCTTTATACAAAAATTTCCTGAAAGTACTCACAGCAACTTTATTAATAATAGCCACAAGCTGGAAACAACCCAAATGTCCTTCAGCAGGTAAATGGCTAAATAAATTGTGTTCTGTCCACACCACAGGCTACTAGTCAGTAATAAAAAGAAATGAACTATTGATACATGCAGCAACCTGAACGAATCACCAGTTATACCAAGTGAAAAAAAGCCAATCTCTGAAGGTTATATACTGTATGATTATGATTACAATTATATAACATTTTTGAAATGTCAAAATTATAGAAATGGAAAACAGTTAGTGATTGCCAGGAGTGAAGAGAGGGCGGGGGCGAAGAGAAGTGGGTGTGACTATAAAAGGGCCATGTGAAGGATCCTTGTGAAATGTTCTGTATCTTAACTGTACCAAAGTCAATATCCTGGCTGGAATATTGTGCTATAGTTTTGCAAGATGTTGCCTTTGGGAGAAACTGGGCAAAGGATGTGTGGGGTCTCTCTATTATTTTTTCATAACTGCATGAAAATCTACAATGATCTCAACATAAAAAGTTTAATAAAAAACCAAAAATATTTATTTTAGGTTTTGAGCTATTTACTATAGTCGTTGGTAAACTACTGATGAGAACTTATGAGATAGTGTCTAATCAATATTCATAGTCTTGAGCACTTTTAAAAGTATTAACCAACAAAGAAAGGTCATAAATTGAATAAGCATTCTACTCTCTAGGCAATGGGGGAAAACCTCTGCAAGAGAAACCTATGGAAAGCAGGAGCAAGAACGTGGAATTAACTATTGCATTAAAACATGTAATATTTTGTACTCTAATGCAATATATAATAGGATGAGAATATATAAAAAGCTTTGTGTTGATGACTCTAAGACCGAGTCCTAGAAAACAGCACAAAGCAAAACAAACAAAACCCAATAAAATAGACCTACTTTTGACTAATCATATATAAAAATGAACATATAATAAATATTTATAAAATGAGTATATAATACAGTTTATAATATTTATAAAGTCACTATATAATGCAAATTAGGAATTAGAAAGGACATAAACATGGAGATCCAGACAATGATCAGATAACAAGAGGTGACGCTGCAGTGGTGTTCAAAGCAGGCACATGTGGGTTCATGTCGTAGGTGCCCTACTACTGCCTCCTGACTCTGTCTGGGCAGCTTATTTAGTCTCTCTCAGCTTCAAGCTCCTCCACTGTAAAATGGGGACCATAATACAGTGATTGTGTGGATTCAGTGAAATAATCCATGGAAGAGCTCAGCCCATGGCTGGGCCCTGTGTAGAACTTAGATGGTAGCTGTTGTTAATTTTTGGTATTAAATTTGGAAGTGTAAGAGAACAGAAATTCCAGAATTGTCTACTGTAAAATAAGTCAGGGGTCAGAAAAGTTCCTTTTTTTCTTAAGGGCAGTTAGTAACTGTTTTAAGTTTGTAGAGTGTTCTGTAGCAACGGTGCAGCTCTGCCATTGCAGTGTGAAAGCAACCAGAGAGATTTCTCAAGAAGTGTGCATGGCTGTGTGCCAGTAACCCTGCTTGTCAAAACAGGTGGCGGGTCTGCAGGCTGTGGTTTATTGGGCCCCGATCTAGACCAAGAGCAAAGAAGGAAATGATGAAAGTTTTCAAACCCATTAGCAAAACCTCCAGGACAAGTGATCCTTTTGATTTTTAAAAAACTTCTCTAAACCCTAGAAAAAAAAGAAAACTATCTCAAGTCTGTCCTCTGACCTAGCATCATACAGATGCAAAATCTGACAAATATAACACAAAAAATAGTCATAGTCTGATCTCACTTATAAATACAGAGAAAATAATCCTAAATAAAACCTTGACAAATTGAATCAGTTGGATGTTAAAAGAACAATGCATCATGATCAAGAAAGGTTCATTCTACAAAGACATTATGGCTTATTATTAGGAAGTCTATTAATAAATCTCATCAAAATGTTAAAAAAGGATCATCTTTACAGATGTCAAACAAGCATTTATTAAAATTTCAATATTCATTTTCAGTGAAAACTCTTAGAGAAAGAACTGAGAATAAAAATATACTTTCTCGGCATAATAAAAACTGTCTATGGCCAACCAGTAGCCAAAAATATGCTTAATTTTGTGATACTTAGAGCATTAAAGTCAAGAATGAATGAGGGATGGCTGCTAGCAACACTGTTATTCGTGATTGTTTTGGATGTTCTAGTGAATGAAACAAGAAAAGAAACAGATAGAAGTAGTAATTACATATTGGAGAAAAGATTGCCAAATTAGCATTGTTTGCAGGTTACATTATTACTTATTTTAGGAATCAACTGAAAAACTGTTACTACTAATGGATGAGTTAGGTCAGATATGATTACAAAACGTATCTACCAAAATCTATAACTTTCTCCGAGAGCAGCCCTGACTAGTTGGATGACATAATGGAAAAATTATTCCTTTTGGTCTCTAGTTGCCACCTCCCTGCCCACCAGCAACTTTTCTTTGCACTTTTGGCAGAAAGGCAGAGTAGAGTGCCGTAGCCCCCTGTGGTAGAGGAAATGTGGGAAACTTGAGTATTTACGACAGGCTGGCAGAGCCACCTCCGCCTTGTGTCTGTAGGAAAGTGGTTTTTACAAAAAAGTCACGCTCAGCACACCACATCTCAGATGCCATCAGAGCCATAGTTGGCAATCGTGTCGAGTTAGGTGCTTACCGGTTGGCATGTTTTTTCTGTAGGCATGTGTGACCCTGGAGCTTGGAGCATGGAGTTGGAGAAGTGGTTTGATGAGGGCACTGGAAAGAATATGGACAGCAACTACATTCAAATTTCACTTTTGTTCTTCTTGCCTGATTTTGTATTCTTCAACCAGTAACTCCGCTTCTTTGAGACTTTGTTACATAATGAGGAAACCTTATGCCCAGGTTATTGTAGCACTAAGTACTTTTTTTTTTTAGGTTAAAGATCACACCTCAACAACTGCTCATTAAAAGTTAATTCCCTTTCTGCTGCCTCCCTGGGCTTGGCTAATTCCCTGTCCCTTTAAAGATTCCAGGAAGCCTGGCTTTTTACCTCCTTTTTGGAAACCAAGCATAGATTCTACAATTTCAGGAATCTTAACTTCTGCTCATCCTCTGGCTCAACTGCTGCCTGCTTCTGATCTTTGCTCTCATTCTTTCAGGAAAGGAGAAAAACTATTCACAATGATCATACCTTGGGGGCAGTGTCTGTCTCTTCCACCTTCTTGTTTCCTCTGGAGCAGCGAGAGCAATTCTGGGAATAGGAATATAGAGATAAAAACAGTCAAAGAGGGACAGAAACTGGAGAGGTTGTGGTGAGGAGGAAAGATCAGAGACTTGGACGTCGTGAGTGTTGCCTTTCAAAGCCTTGCTCTACTGTCTACCAGCTGGTTGCATGGGAAACTGTTAACCACTCTAAAGCTATAAAATGAGAAAAATAATATCTACCTTAGGACATTGTTGGAAAGACTATAATGTGTGAATGTGTTTTATTTAAATATGTTATGTACATATAAATCCTGTATATCAATAGCTTATGCTATATACAGATTATGTGCCTTTAAAAATGTAAAATTTTCTGAGATGCATAAGACATCTCAGAAACAGAATGTATTTTTAAAGGAAAAGTTCATTGAATGGAGTGATTTAAACATTTTCCACGCAGCCCCACAGCACTTGCATGAAATAGTTACAGGCACAAACACCAGGCAGCTAGGAGTGCAGTTCTTGCTCCCCACAACTGTGCTGGATTTTATGTCTTACATCTTCATCATGAACACAATCAAACCCAACACTCATTCTGGGCTTGCTACCCGTCGGGCACTGCTCTAGGACCTTGTTAATGAATGAATTCACTTTTTCTTCACGACGTGGAGGGAAGGAATCACATGGAGAAGGCAGTGGATTCCAAGATTTTGCCCCAGATCACTTCTGACACTTTTTGAGATGACAGCTTGGTTCCATATGGATCTATACATTCATGTTGGGTTTGGTCTGGTCTCGACTCTTGTCTCCAGATATTCTCATGAAATAATCTTATTATAGGAGAAAAATTAGGAGTGAACACTGAAACCGAAGAGCCCTAATCTTGCCTGAGGTCTCTACTTACGTTCATTTTTCTAAGTAATCTTTGAGAGGGACTTTTAGTACATCCAGAAGATGGGATACCAACATAGTATCAACATATTGTGAAAAATTTCTAAGTGTATCCAGAAAGATTGCCTGAAACTTCTATTGCCTCAAAGTCTATATAATTAGAACTCCATGATGTCATCTTTGAGCTTTAATATAGCTTAAAATTATCCTTCTGTAGGTTGTTTCTCTCTGAAACATTTTAAATTTAGAAAATTAACTTGTTAAACTCTTTGAAAGTTAAATCTTTAGATTTTTAAATTTGCCATTTGTGGGGGAGTTGGAATGACAAACGCTTGAGTCATTAAAGTCAAATGTTAGGGCTCTCTGGCCGTTCTGGGGTCCCAAGGCCTCCATGGTCTCACATGGTTCTGTTTTGCTAACATGTCATCTCGGCAGAGCTGTGGGGGTGCAGGTGGGCTCCAGTGTGCGTTCCTTACCCAAGCTGGGCTTTCTTCTTGCTGACCCCTGTAAAGAATGGCTGGTGGGAGGGCCACAAAGGATGACAGTGTTCAGAGGTCAGAGACAGGCCTTGCTGGACCAGATTCTGGAAGTTGAGTAATTTTCCTCCATCACCGCTCATGAACTCTCATGGGGTTCTACTTCATGGTCAGCTGTAGGTCAATGTTCTAAAAGCCTATTAACTGAAATTAATGTGAGCTGACTAGTTGTATATCAGCATCTTAAGGAACGTCTGATTTGCCTCCATCCCTACTCCCTGTTGTGGGAGGCTGAGAAGCAATGAGAGGAGAGAGCGAGGGACTGAGAGAGAGGAGGAGACTGAGGGGTCAGTGAGAGTGCTGATGAGAAGGGACTGAAGGGCAGAGAGGAGGTGACTAAATGGGGTGAAAGGACTGGGGGTAGACCAACTAGCTTGGTGGGACTGCGGGGCAGAGAGTGGGGTTCCGAGGGGCATGGGGCAGCAGCTCCATCATAACAGTGAACATATCTCTAAGGATGTTGACTGTGCAGGCACCCCAGGGGCACTCTGACAGTTCTGGCAGTGAGAACATGAAAGACTGGGTTTTTATTTCATGCAATTCCTGCTGCATGTGGTGAGTGTGGGTGACTGTGGGGGAAGGTTATCCTGTTGCCAGGAGGTAATTTACCATTGATCGGGGATGATACGGAAATGATGTATGTGATCCTTCCCCTGCCACTTTTGGGACTTACTAATTTTCTTCCTCCACTTATCACAGCTCTGAAAACTCTTTTTCTGATATGATGGATGACAGGTGGCAGGGCATCTATTCTCATGGTAGGCTGGACGGTAGGCTGTACATGTGCGAAATAGGTGCCCAGTAGGTATTGGTTGAATGAGTGAGGAGTCTACTCTGGACTTTCTTTGGGGCAAGGCAGTTACAGAGTGATCTCTTGGATTTCTAGAAGTCATACAAGCCATAGGATTTTAGTGTAGGAGGTCCTACTGATCTGTGAGTCAGGGAGGGATGGAGAAAGTGTCCTGTTGGTAAATATTTAATAACTGGTTCTCTATAAAAGAGCAGGAGCACAACCCTGGCAGGAAATGCTTGCTGATTGCTGATTTCCATGGTGTAAATTTCTCACCAAGTCAGTGGCTCCTGCTGACTCTAGCTCACCACTGGAGGAGGGAGTACATACAGAGCAGAGGTGAGCGGCAGTAAAACTCACCGTGCTCTTCCCCAGCATGACTCCGTGTATGTGATGTGCATCCTCTCATGGAATCTAGAATCCATTTCCCCCTCTTATGGATCAGGCAGCTGAGACTCAAAGGGGTTAAATGATGCATTTGTTATTGTAATCAGCAGCAGTGTGAATTCAAAGGCTCATGCCTTCTCTGCTCACCTTAGTGGGCTGTCCAAGGTCAAGGGATGAGTTTCATAAGTCACCGAAGAATAACAGGGCTGGCTAATGCTAGCAGGACAGCATTGGGGAGGGGCATTATTCAGGGGAAGCTTTGCTAAAGAGGTTATGTAAAAGGCCAACCAAAGAATGAGTCTAGGTATGTTACCAGGTGGACCCAGTGGTGAAGGGTAAGTTACATCTCTTGTCTCATCCTCAGTTTCATCATCTGTATAATGGGGCCCTGAAAGTCTACTTCAAAAGATTATTAAGAAAATTCAATGATGTAAGTATATAAAGCACTAAGCAGGACTTCTGGCCAAGATGGAGGCGTAGGTGGAAACACTGTACCTCCTCTCACAACCAAGATTAAGGACAACACATATTTATAAACAATAGCACTAAGCATAGTGTGACACATAATAGAGTGACATCAGTGCTGACTCTCAGCAGCCTTTTCCTCTTGACTTCTTTATCCCGGGACTGACTAGGGCAGCATTTGTTAAACTTTAATGTGCTTGGGAGTCACCTGGGGATCTGTGATTCAGCAGGTCTCAGTGGAGCCTGAGGTTCTGCATTCTAACTTCCCTGGTGATGTTGATGCTGCTGGTCCACCAGCCACATCTTGAATAGCAGGAGCTAGGACGTCCTGACAGAGGAATGTGGTGCCTGCTGCTGAAACTGCGCTGCTTCTCCCCATGACCACCAAGACTGCTGTATACAAGGCAGTGTCTTTTCTGTCTGGAGCAGCCCCTGGCTCAGCCCTGCTAAGAGCATCTGGCTGCAGGGCACTAGCTTGGTGGGGAGTCTGGACACATGTTTCTTCTCCCTTTCATTTTTCTTGATCTTAGTGTTGGTTCTGCCAGGACTTTGCTGGGCAACCTTTGCCAAATTCTTTCCTCTCTTTAGGAATTGGTTTCTAAATTAGCAAAACAAGACAGCAGGACAGAGTGGTCTTCCCTTAAGGGCATTCTGAAGTTCCGTGAACCTGTGATTCCAGCTGGTTGGCACATTCTCCCCCAGATCGTAAGGAGTCCTTGACTCCATTGCTAGGTGCTAGTTTCTGGTGGAGTCTCTGAAGGCATGTGGAGGAATAGAGTCAGACAGAAGAGGACTAATGGGAAGGATTTAATCCAACTTTTTGGAAAGATAACAGGTGAGCCCAGAGAGGTGAAGAGGAATTTGGGAGCAGTAAGTGCTTATTGAACATGTCTGGTCGTCATACTTTCAAATACCATTTCTATGTTTGGGAATTTTCCATCTTATCAGCCCCTGCCTCCTTAGTGTATAATATTCAGAAACTCACTTGCCCAGCCTCCTTGCAGATAGAACACAGACATGTGACCTGGAATCTGCCAATAGGATGCATCTGTGCAGGATTTTGAATTGGCTGCTAGTGGAGAAAGAAGCGGACACTGTGTGATCCATTCTGGAGGGGAAGGCGGTAGATATATCCAAGCGACAGAGTCGGCTGTGGAAAGGCAGTGTTTGTCCCATGTGAGTCTGTGGTGCAGACTGCCTTGTCTGGACCCAAGAGTGGTGGCAGTGCTTCCTCTCTTGGACAGGTTCTGTGCTGTGGTTTCAATGTTCCTCCTAGCTGTGTGGCCTCCTAGCCAGATTCTCTAGGCCTCCCAGAGATTAAATGCCTTTCTGCCTAAGTTGGTTAGAGTGGGTTTCTGTTGTTTGTAAGTCAGAATCTGGACTGCTTACAACACTTTATGTGCATCATCTCATTTAATCCTCACAGTAACCCAGTGAGGTAGATGTTACTATCCTCTTCTTACAGCTGGAGACACTGAGGCATGAAGAGGTGAACTAACTTCCTCAAGGTTACACAGCTGGTAAGCGAAGCAGCCAGGATTTGAGTCCAGATCATTAGGCCCCAAAGCACATATTTTAAGTACCACATCTTTTAAGTATCTTGTGTGAGAGAGGGTGGGTGTGGAACGGTCCTTGCATATTTTGCTCATCAGTGGTGTGGGCTTCATTAGATCTAGGTCTGGGTAGGCCTGCTCTGGGTTTTTACTGATAACACACTTTTTTCCTGAGGAATGGTAACAGAGGCAACTGTTCTAGTGACACCAATTCAGACATAAACACTTAGCTTTGGCCCCGAGGGTGAACCATGTGAGACCACAGATGAGCACTAGAATGTTTGCACTTTCTTGGAGTCTGCAGGTGGGTGCTGGAGGAAAAGGAGTGAGACTGAAACTCAGAGAAGAAAGAAAAAACTGTCCTTAGAAAAGGAAGTAAAAGAAGCTTTGACTCAAGCCCAGAGACCAGTCAGAAAGTGAGACGGCCACCACCTACTGATCACAGCACTCAGTCCTGTTAACCTGGACAAAGTAGCCAATATTCTCTTGGACAAGCCTCCACAGGAGGCAGATTGGCTCACTGTTCAACCACAGCTGCTTCTCCTGGGCTGGAAAACTTTCTGGGGGTCCAACTTTCTCCCTTCCACTCTTTCTTTGCCTTCTTTCATCTTACCTCACCTCTCTTCTTCTTCAACAAATATCGTTGAGCATGTGCTATTTGATGATTCAACCAGTAGCTGCTGAATGTATACTGTGTGCCATACGTGGTTGTAAGTGCTGGCGATATGGCAATGAAGCAGGCAGACAACTTAATGGCAGAGGTGCAGCCCAGTGGTTCAAAGTTGATTTAAGTGGTGGCATCTCCACCCTTGCACCCAGTCCCAACACCACTCCTTAAGAATATACCATTCTACCCCCATTTAACAGATGAGGAAACTGAGGCCACAGAGTTTGTGTCGACTGTTTGAGGTCTCATGGTTAGACCCAGAGCTCTGTGAAGTCTAAAAGTTGAGTCAGAGCCAAATGGGTTCAGCTAAACCTGAGTCTGGACTGTGACTCATCCTGGGATGGAACCCAGAGCCTCTCTTTTCTTTCTCACCTGGGCCCAGGGACCAGCCCCAGTATTGCCACCACCCATGTGCCCCCTGGAGCCTGGCTGCAGGGCGGATGTGGCCTCCTAGGCTGCCCACTTCCTCGCTGCTGCACCACCAACAGCTTCAGGCTGTCTGATTAGAAGGGTTTTTTTTTTTTTCATGTTGATCCCTCTAGGGGAAACAGATGTAGGTGGGAGGATGGTGGAGCACACCCACATTCACCTAAGCTTGGAAGTAACCCAGGTTCCAGCCTCTTTGTGCCCTGAATGGTAGTAGTGGCTCTGTTCTGGGACACCTGGCCCACTGACTCCCCCAGCTATGCTCCTGCTTTTTTGTGGGGCAAGGGGAGGGAGGTGCGCAGGGGGAGGGGATAAACTTCCTGTCCGAACCCACTGTTGGGCAGAACTTCCTCCTTGAGAGCAGACTTCCTAGTATTGGGCCAGCTAAACCAAGTGGAGGGTCCTGGAGTCAGATACACCTAGGTTCAAATCTCAGTGCTGTGTAGCCTCAAGTAAGCTGATTAACCTCTCTGAATTCCTTTGTAAAACAGGCATGAGAGTACTATGTCAGAAGGCTATAGAGATAAGGCCTCCTAAGGTCTTAGCTCAGTACCTGGCACACAAGAAGCAATGTGCCGGTATTTCCATTATTGGGTAGAACAGAAAGGGGCTCCCAGTGTCTGTGGGCCCCTCGGGCCTGGTGCCCGTTTCCTAAGGCTTGGCCCTGCTTTCCAGGGCTGCACTTCCCAGCAGTCCCATTTGCGCAAAGGCTCTGCTTGCCCTACATGTCACCTCCTGTCTCTGGATCTGTTTCCTCCCTGTTCTCCGTGGAACGAACAATCACATACAAACCTCCCTTTTCTCTGATCCCCATTTGTGTCTGTAAGGGAGAGAAATGCCTTGCACCCCTGGTTTGCCTCTGGTAAGGACAGCAGTGGCTACCACCAAAGGAGCGGTCCCTGACTAGCAATCTCCGTCTCCAGTTCCTGCTCCCAGATCCATGTGCCTGCTTGCAATCAGCCTCCCCTGCCCCCCACCCTGTCTCATATCCCAGAACCATAGGGAAGACTGTTGGAATAATAAAAGTCCTGTGCTCAGGTATGTAGCAGTACCTCCCCTGTTTAACTTGATTCTAGGGAGGGTTGCCGAGTGGTGTCTATCATGTGCAAAGCACACTGGAAGAAAGTAATGGATCCCGTAAGTAGAAGAATGATCATTCCCTTGCTTAGGAGGTGGTTTCTCATTCATTCATTCATTCATTCATTCATTCATTCATTCATTCATCATTCACCCAACCCACATGGTTGCCAACACTGGGAATTATCATCTTTTTCAATTTTTGCCAGTCTAATGGGTTAGAAAAATATCTTGTCTTAATTTGTACTTCCCTGATAGTCATGAAGCTGGATGTATCTTCATATATCTATTGTCTATTTTTTTATTTCTTTCTCTGAGAATTCCTACTTCATATTTCTTTGTCCATTTTTCTTCTGGGCTTTTTCTTATTGAATGATAGTTACCGTCTTTATATATGGTGGATACTAATCCCTTATTTGTGACATATGTTGAAAATAAACCATCTGGTCTGTCCCATGCCTTTCTTTTTTTTTATTTTAAATGAATTCTCTTGTCTTGCACACAGTTCACAGTTTTTACAGTTACATGTTTCAGTCTTCTAAATGGCTTCTGGATTCATTTTCCCTCTGGTAGCACTTATCACATTGATTCGTGGTCACTGTCTGTCTCAGGGAGAAACTTCAGGGCAGGCACTGCATTTTATTCTCCTGTGGCTCTTCTGGGACTAGTGCAAGGCTGGGCACAGGGTTTTGTGCTTGAATGAGGGAGTGAATGAAAAAGCTGTGTACAGCCCTCCATGCATAGATGGGGTCTGCTGCAGAGATGGGAGTGAGTCAGGGCATGAATCACACGCTCTTCCCCGGCTCAGGTGACATTTTGGAAGCTCCTGGAGAAGCCTTCCTTGTTCCAGGGGAGCCTCCCCCTTCCTGATCAGGCACAGTGAGGCAGTGCTGGTTATCAAACTGTGTGTGCCCATGTGCATGTACGTGCGTGTATAGAGGGTTTATTTTTTAAAACTCTCAGTGGTATCATGTTGTGTATGTGTGAACAAGGCTTGTTAAAAATCCCAGAGAGGACCTGTGTGTATGTGGGTGTTGGGGGCTGAGTAGAGAGGGAGAGAGAGGGATGGAGGGTGTTAAGAATCTTTGCAACATGTTGCATTTGCTGTGGGAAGGATGGGGTGCTGGAGGGGGTTGAGCACTGGGAGAGGGGCATCCTTGTGAGCTGAGCTTCCTGGAGTCTTGATCTGTGGCCATGTGATGCTGTTACATGTTCCTGCTGCTGAAGGCACTTCTGCTTAGTTCCCACAAGCTTGGCTTCTCCATTTTCATTTTCAAAAGCAGTGGAGAGTGCCAGTTAGATTATTAGACCCAAATAATCTGAAATGTGTGAAAAATAGTAAATATTGACAGTCCTTTTTGTGGAGCAGGTTATTGCCATGGAAATGCTGTGTACATGAATCTGTGTGATGGAGCAGGCTGGTGCAGGAGCAGTGAAGTGCTGGGCCATGGTGCTGCTGCCTGAGTTGGCAGGTTTAGGAGTGAGTGCCACTGGTTTAGAATCTTAGTGCAGTCCGGTGAGGCTGTAAACCTGGGTCCCCAATCAGCCAGACTGCACCAGGAGAGCATTTAGTTATTGCTTACTGCATGCACGGTTCTGCACTGAGCATTCTGTGTGTTATTGCATTTATCATCGTGCCAACCCTGTGAAATGCCATTATCCTCCTGGTTCACTGAGGCACAGGTTTTGAACAACTTGATCGAAGGTGCTCCAGCAGTGAATGGCAGAGCCCTGTGACTGGCTTTGCAGAGCTTGAGTCTTCACCACTCAGCTATTTCTCTCACCATGATTTACTCCAGAGAAAGCTAACCAGTCGAATTTGTGGCTGATGTTTAAAGACCACAGACAGTTTCCAGCTTCTTTGGAAAATGCGGATGGTCTGGCTGTTGACTGGGTTGGGCTTGCTCTTTCTTGGTGGCTGCTCCCCAGCCACTTCCTTGATTAGCTGGGATGCCAGCTCTCCAGTCAGCACTGGGCAACCCCCAGCTGTCATTCTGAGAAAGCACTGGGCATCACATCACACTCAGGGTCTATTTGAATTAATTGAGAATTGTCTACTGAGAGCTTCTCACCTTGTTAGAAATTACATTAATTTTAGCTGTTGTTTTCACTTGCCGGTTAGTGCTTTTGAGGTTATTTGATATTCTTCCTGTGGTCTCAAGAATTTGTGGATGGTTGGGTAAAGATCTTCACGGCAGGCAGGGAAGGTTGCAGCATGAGAGGTACTGTTAGTGCACTCATTCATTCATTCTTTTGTTTGTTCACTTGTGCAGCATATTCATTGAACATTAGGTGCTGGAGTTACAACAGTGAATGATATTTAGTCTTCAAGGAGCTGATGACATAACTTGGGAGAGATGTAGACAAGCATTACCAAGCAAAGTGCAGATGCCACAGTTGGGGTACACCTAGGTAATTCCAAGAGTATATAAGAGGACCTCTTTCAGATCTTGGGGATAGGTCAGGGAGGCCTTCCAAGAAATATAGTTAGCAAGGCAAAAAGTAATTGGGGGAACAATGTTTCAGGTTGAGGACTTGCATGTGCAGAGGCTGGGAAGGGAGAGCTGGGTACATATGGGAAGTGCCTGAGAGTTCAGTATGGGTGGAATAGAGAGAGAGAGAACGAGAGAGAGAGAGAGTATTTGAAGGTACTGTAAGGCTTGGGGCTGGAGAGGTTAGTTGCTGGGAGCTGAGTGAATCTATAAGTGAGTTCAGACCCTTTCAAATATGTCCTGTGCAGGACACAGGGTTGTTGGGGAAACAGCACTGTGGGGTACAGTAGAGGTGACTCTGGGGCAGCATTAAGGGGCTGCAGAGATCCTTTCAGAGCCAAGGCCAGCTTTTTTTCTCAGTTTAAAAAAATTATTTTTAGAGAGAGGGAAAGGGGAGGAGAAAGAGAGGGAGAGGAACATCAACATGAGAGAGAGAAATGCTGATCACCTGCTCTCACATGCACCTCAACTGGGGATGGAACCTGCAACCTAGGTATATGCTCTGATTGGGAATTGAACCAGCGACCTTTTGCTTTGCGGTATAATACTCCAGTCAACTGAGTCACACTAGTCAGAGCAAAGTCAGCTTTTCTTCGTTTGGCTTATAGGTCACATTTCTCCTGGTGTGGTTTGAGGACTTTTAGAAAGGATTCCTGCCTCGACTTCTTCCTCTTTGCTTGGAATTCTGCTTCTTAGAGAGATTCTGTTGGCCCTAAACTTGGTCTGACATTAGAATGCAGTGAAATATCACTGAGTGCCAGCTGGATTCTTCAGGTTGCAAAAGGAAGCTTGTCCAGAATACCTTAAATGGAATGAGGCTTAATTGCAGCTGTGTATGTGAAGTGGGAAGGAGGGGAAATAGTCTTATCAGCCACAGGGATACTACAAGATGAGGTGCTGCATCATCTCTCAGGAGAGCTGGGACTGTGGTCATCTATCCATGTATATTCCAGCTCACCAATGCTATCTGCTTGTGTTTCTTATCTCTTCGCCCAAGAGAGGCCCCAGTGGCTTGATTTTACATGATCCCATATGGAAAATTTATGCCAAGCTTCATTATCGATCCATCTATCCATTCATCTGTCCATCCATCCATCCATCCATCCTTCCATCCATCCATCCATCCTTCCATCCATCCATCCACCCACCCACCCACCCACTCATCCATCCATCCATCCAATCAATAATCAATCCATCCATCTAATTTCATAACAGATATTAACTGAGCACCTACTTTTATGTCAAACTCTATACTGTATTCTGGGATTATAGCAATGAATAAGATAGATATAGTCACTATTCTCAAGGAGTATATAGATAAGAGGCCAGTCAGACATTAAAGGTGGTGGTGCATGCTAAAAAGGACTAAGGAATACATAAATCTTAAGATTCACTAAATGAAACATAGGTGGGTAGGCAGAAGGAGACATTAGGGGGCCTCCTAGGCTAATTTTTGTGACCATGAGAATTCTGTTAGTTTCACATGTCAGGAGCCTCAGTGTCTCTTGCACTGACATTCCTCAGAAGGGGCAGTGGACTCTATGGGCGCTGTGCACTTCCTGGTTGCCAGTGGAGGTGTCTTACATCAAGACCCATGGCTAGACATTTTCTCCAGTGGGTGTGAACTTACTGCCTTCATTTATGAGAGTCCGTATAGATGTGGGAGTGGAAGGGAGAAGGGAGGAGTTAGGGGAGTTGTCAATGATGAGCATACACATTCTGAGTAGACAGTCTAGCATGGGTTCAACTTAGCTGCATTGTCTACTGTATGATATTGGGCTGGTTTCATGTCTCAGTTTCCTTATCTGTAAATTGGAGATAAAATGCCCATATTATAGGGTTATTGTGAAGATTCAATGAGTTGATATAAGGGACTTAGGACAATGCCAGGCACAGGATACAGATGCTCTTAATAAATGCCATCCATTAGTGGGATTATTATAGGGAATCAGTCAGTTGTGGCTCAGTTTTCTGACAACTCTTTCTAGATGGACTATAGCCGTACCCCTCCATGCCGTGTTTATGGTATCCAGCCTCCCCTTTCCGACTGCTTCAATTTATTGCCGCTTCCAGGCAGGTTCTTCAGTGGCTCTAGGGATCCGTTCTCGTCCCCATCTGCAACAGACAGCAGTGTCTTAGCCTGGCCCAATGTTCTGTATCTGAGAATATGTGTTTGTTAGGGTGGATGGAGGTATTCTCTGTGGAGTTATGGCCCTAATGATTCAAGTTGCCTATAACATCACATAAGCAAATGGAGATACAAGGTGCAGGCCCTGGTTCACCAGGGTTGGGGAGGAAGTTCCAAGGTCAGCCCGTCTGCTCTCCTGCACTGTGTGCTGCTGATGGCTCTCACAAGGACCCAATGAGGCATTCATCTTTCTCACCATGGGCAAGGCCTTGGAGGTGTCATCTCACTTCTCCCTTTGTCACCTGCACCCTGAACTGCCCGTGTGACCTGGGGCTCCTCCTGGAAAGAGCATGGTAGATGTGGGATGGCTAGGACCAAGCAGCTGGGGCGAGGACAGAGGTGGGTTTGATTTCTGCTTCAGAGAGAGCCAGGGTGGTCTCTGCACCACAGGACAGCAAAGTGTTTGCCTTCTAGTTTGACTTTTGTTCCTACATTAACTTCTTATGCCATGATCTCACCTTGATTCATAGGCTGTTTCCTGCATTTCTAGTTTTGTATTTTTTTAATGTATTTTATTGATTATGCTATTACAGTTGTCCCAGTTTTCCCCCCTCTGTTCTCCTCTGCCCAACACCCATTTCCTCCAGCAGTTCCCCCTTTAGTTCATGTCCATGGGTCGTACATATAAGTTCATTTTTTTCAATAATTTTTAAAAGATTTTATTTATTAATTTTTAGATAAGGGGGAAGGGAGGGAGAAGGAGAGGGAGAGAAACATCAGTGTGTGGTTGCCTCTTATGCGCCCCCAGCTGGGGACCTGGCCTGCAACCCAGGCCTGTGTCCTGACTGGGCATCAAACCAGTGACCCTTTGGTTCTCAGGTCAGCGCTCAGTCCACTGAGTTACACCAGCCAGGATCTTCCTGGGTCTTTTTCATGTTGTTGCCCTACACAATGAGTTCTTTGAGTGTCATGATCACCAGTGTTTTGAACTCTACATCTGTTAGGTTGATTACCTCTGTTTCGTTTAGTTCTTTTTCTGCAGTTTTGTTCTGTTCTTTCATTTGGGCCTTATTTCATTGTTTTCTCAGTTTGGCAGCCTCTCTGTGTTTGTTTCTGTGTATTAGGTAGAGCTGCTTTGACTTCCTGTCTTAGTAGTGTGGCCTATTGTGGAAAAGGCACCTATCTGGATGAATGTGCCTTCTTTAAATCCTTAGTTGTTGGACTTCCATACAGCTGGATTTTCTGACAGTTCTGTGTGTTATTTGTTTTGAGATCTAGTTGTAATTTTGTGGTTACATGAGGAGGCAAAGTGTGTTTACCTACACCTCCATCTGGACCAGTGATTTTGTATTTTTAAATCACCAAATATATATATATATATATCAAAGATATATATATATCAAAGAAGCACTTATTATAAAAGAATGTAACATATATACTGGTAACTATGTAATGTGGAAAATCTGTACCTTGTAGAGACTACAAGTTTAACATTTAGATGTATTATCCTTTGAGTTTTTTAAATTGGACATATAAGTATATGTAAGCAATTAACAAAAATGAAGTCAGATCCTATATACATTTTTTATAACATACCTTTTTAAAATTTGTTAAATCTTGGACTTTTTTCTATATTAATACCTTATTTAAATCTACCTTATTTTTTAAATGTATTTCATAACGTGGTAGCCACCATATTATGTATTTATATTATATTTATACTTATTATTTAACTAAATTTCTATTTATGGGCATTTGGATTATTTCCTTTTTTTTTTTAAAATCATGACCAATGCAGCAATGAACATTCTTGGGCACTTCAGTGAGGATTTCTGTGGAGTAATTCTTCAAAGTAGGGTTTTTAGGGCCAAGGAAGTGAACATGTTCAATTGTAGTAGGTATTGCTAAATTGCTTTCCAGAAGGCTCGGACAGTTTATGCACCTACCAACAGTCCATGAAAGTGCCTCTTACAAATGTCTTTTAAAAGATAAAACACCTGTTGTTAAGTTGTGAAACACATTTCAAATAATTGCTTAAATTCTTCCAGCTGTGGCATAAGATGCTCGAGTCCCAAAGGGGACTGAATGGGTCTTGGGAAGTGTGAGAACTTAATGTATTAAAAGGTGACATTTTGGAGCAATGGAAAAAGAATGGCTTATTGAATGAATGGTGCTGGTATAACTGAGTGGCCGTGTGGATGGATGCCATGTTTGATTCCTAACTCACATCTTAGACAAAAGTAAATCACAAATGGGTAAATTACAGAGTAAAGGTTTAAAAGTGAAAATAATGAAGAATATTAGAGGGAATGTTAGGAACATAGTCCTACATGCCTTGAGTGAGGGAAACCCAGAAGCTACAAAGGAACAGATTAGACACTTTTTTTTGGTTATGTGAAAACAGTTTAATCTTTTGAAGGAAGAATGAATGTATCCATGGGTTGGTTATTTAATTAAGAAATGCCATTAAAAGTAGGCCTAGTAGAAAATGTACAATGGTTTACAACATGGATAAAATGGAAGTCAATAAAGAAAAAAGTTCCGATGTACGTGTGTCAGGAGACTATGGTTAGGGACTGAGATTCTGCACCTTTTATTCTAAGTAGAGCTGAACGATGAATGAGTAAATGGGTGGCCTCTAAACCCAGTAAGCTCTGGGTGAATAGAGAAAAGGGAAGGAAATGTTGTTTTCTGTTTCTTTATTTTTTATTGTTTTGAGAAAGTTGAGTACCCACCCAAAGCCTCAGGTGTCCCAGGAGAGAGGGGACAAAAAACACACCATCAAAACAAAAATCTTCAGCCACAACTTCTAGTACTGGGCGCAGCATGGTGCTTACTGCCTCCTACCTCCTCCTGCGTGAAGCACCTGCTCTCTGGTCCTCTCTCAGAAGTCTGAGTCTCCCGGGCTGTTCTCAGGGGACTGAACAAAGCCCCTCTCGCCACTGTTCACTTCAGGATTTATACCACCCTCTGGATCACCCCTTTGTACTTTCCCTTCATCTAGCCATCACCAGAGAATGTGGCTGGTGAAACTGGGTGCAGGGCCTCACTCTCCCTAAACTCAAAGCTCCACTACTCTGTGCCTGCAGGGTCACTTGCTCCTAAGTTTCATAGTAGAGGCTCTAGAGTCAGGCAGACATGGCTTCCAATACTTGCTCTCCCACTTTCTAGCTAAATAATCTCACTCAAATTCAACACCTCAAATTCTTCATCTGCAAATGGTACTACTCCCTAGTGTTGCTCTGATTGTTGTTGTTACTATTATGATTACCTAGCATAGGACTTGGCATTTAGGAAATACTCAGCAAATGTTAGCTATTACTGGCTAGTGCTATTTCTCCTCATTTTCCTTCCTCTTTACTTCCTCCTTCCTCCACCCCTCCCATTCTCTTCTCCCTCCTCCTCCTTCTTGGCTATTTTAAGGGTTGCCTTACCAATGCCCACAGAAATAGACTGATGTACTCTCAGAGTTTAGGAGCACTCAAATTCACCCATTCATTGCCTTAGAGGTAGCAGAGTCGTGATTCAGAGCGAGATACAGGACAGAATCTGCCTAATTCAAACCCAGACTTTGCCACTTACTACTGTGTGCACCGTGGGTGACTTTCTTAACATCTCTGTGCTTTATTTTCCTCATTTGCAAAATGAGGATAATAATGGAACTTACCTTACATGATTATTATAAGGAGTAAGTAAGTTAATGTTTATAAAGCAGATAAAGAGTGCTTGGCTCATTGTAAGTGGTATATAAATGTTTGTTAGAATAGTCACAAAATAAACAGTCTCACTTAGACACATCACTTACTCCCTGTGGATTGTGTGAAAGATGAAAGAAACAATATTCTGAAAACCCTGGTGTGCTGTGTGCATATGAGAAGTATTATGGTGATTAATTGTTTGCCTAGCCATGGTCCATTTTCCTTTTATTTATTTATATATTTTTCATCCTCACCCAGGGACATACTTACTGATTTTAGAGAGAAGGGAAGGGAGAGAAGGAGAGAAGGAGAGAAACACCAGTGAGAGAGAAACATCTCTCGGTTACCTCTTGCTTGTATGCACCCTGACTGGGGACTGAACCCACAGACTTGGTATGTGCCCCAACCAGGAATCAAACTCATGACCTTTTGGTTTACAGGAGGACGCTCCTACCGAGCCACACCAGCCAGGGTCATTTTCCTTTTAGAATCAACCCTGGCCCATATTTAAGGAGGAGGTCTGAGGGTCAAGAAACTGACACCATGGGGACAATTTCTGAGTTTCTCTGCCTTCCTAAATTTTTCACTGCTGCGACTTTGGAGAAGGACCAAAGAAATGGAGTGAATATACTGTTGCTGTTTTGTTTCCAGTAGTGGGTGTGACTGATGTTTTTACAAAGGGATGGGTGGAAAGGCGGTGCCTAGCAGGAAAGCCTTCTTGCTAAATCCAGGACTCTTGCATACAAATAGACACAAGCTTGCTTGCTGTTTAAATAGACTATCAGTGATTATCATTTATCCAGCCTAGAGTCTCCTGGGTTTGGCGCTCCTTCAGATTAATGGTCTGCATTTTCTGCTGCCACTCGCTCACTAGTTCTGCTTTTCATAACCCTGTATAGACATTGCTCCCCCAAAGGCCACCAAAAGTAAAAATATTGGCATGTGTTTATTAGTACTATCTGCAGGTGCTGGGCTGAGGATTGACATGGATTTATCATCAATCTTCACAGCCTTTCTAGGTGTTTTCCCCAATTTCACAGATGGGGGCACCAAGGTGCAGAGCAATGAAGCGCCATTCTATAGCTGATGCTGTTGGTGGTCTGCTCACTGCCTGACTCCCACAGGGCAGCACCTATGTCTGTTTGCCCACAACTTGTTCTGGCCATTGGCTCACTCTGTCCACATGCATGTTAGGTTGAAAATGTTGGGAGCGGGGAATTTAATGTCCGCTGCCCCAGGAGCAGCCCTCAGCTGGTAACTGATGGGAGTTGGAGGAGAAATATTTCTGGAGCTTGTGTTTCCTAGTCTCCCCAGCAGGAGTAAGATCCAGTTGCCTAAAGTGGTATTGTGCTTGAAAACGCATCCCTTATAGGCTTCCTTCCCTTCCTTGTCTTACCTCCCCACTGGTATTCCCTGGAATCACCTTGTACTTCAATCATCCTCTTAGGATCTGCTTCTGGGGTATCCTAAACAGGGCCTAACTAAATTCAATAGCCTTTTATATCCTCATCCTCCTTGTGGCATTTGACACTACTGATGGCTGTCTGGTCTTAGAACTCTTTCTCTTTTGGATTTCTGTAATACCTGGTGTGATTCTCTTTCTATTTCTGATGGCTCCTTTTCTTTCTTGTTCACTGGTTCTGCTCCTTTCTTTGGTTGCCCCATTTTAGGCATCCCCAGTGTCTCAGTATTTCACTTGTAAATGACAGAAACCCAACTCAAACTACTTTCAATAAAAAGTAAATTATTGGATCACATACTTGGGAAGCTTGGAGTGCACTGGCTTCAGGTAAGGTGTGATCCAGGTTTTCAGATGGTGATCGGCCATCTGACTTAGTGCACATCATGACTCTGCTTTCCTCTGCATAGCTTCATTCTCTGGATTCTCTGGCAGGTTCTTCTCTGATGAGACCGTGGCAACTGGTGGGTCCAAGTTTATCCTCTACCAGTTTAGCTTCATCAGTGGAGTGGGAGTGCCTCTTCCCTGAGAATCCCAGGAAAAGTGTTCAGCATCATTCTCATTGTTCTGTCTTGGTCACATATACATCCCTAAACCAACCCCAGCGGCCAGAGGGATATAGTATTTTTGTTGGCCAGCCTGAACCATATTGTCATCCTTGGAGCCAAGATTAGGACTAAGAGTGAGTAGAATTGGTTTTTCAAAGAAAAACCGAAGTACTGTTACATGTTGGAATGGATGCTGGGTGGGCAGAAACAACAGATGTCCATACCCCAAGTTCTCTGAGCCCGGGACTCTTCTCTCTCTCTGTCTCTTTACTTCTGCTTTAAAAGCCTGCCTAGGCAGGACTATAAACTCCCATCACGAGTCTTGACTTCACTCTTGAGCTCTAACATCAATTTCCCCAACCTCCAGAGTTAGGAATTTCTAATTGGTTGTGCCACCCAAACTTGAAACTTCGCATGCCTCAACCCTGGCCACATCTCACCTAGTTCTTCCCACTGTCCCTGTTCTTATCCTTGGTGACAGTCAGGTTCCCATCCCTTCCTCTTCCCTTCCCCCAGCCTGATTTCTAGCCACATTGTGCTTTTTTTGGATCCTTGAATGTGCCACATACTCTCTCTGGACCTTCAATGTGCTTTTTCTAATCTGGAACCCTCTTTGGCATACCCTTTGGTTGGTAGACCGCTACCCACCATTTGGGCCTCAGCTCAGAAGTCACCTTTTTTGGGACCTCCACCATGATCACTCCTCTTGGCCAAGTCCAGGTTAGATTTCTGCACTGTGTTCCACTGGGCTTTTATCTCTTCTACCACTGTGCTTTTAACTCAGACTCTAATGCCCATTCCACTCTCCATCTTCCCCATCAGGGCAGGGCCACCTCTGTGCTGTTTATCATTATGTCTTCAGCAGCCCAGACTTAACAATTACGAGTGTGGGCTAGTGTGTGAGAATTCAGGATTTGGACCCAGGCTGCACATATCCTGAGCTGTGTGAAGGTGGGCAAGTCCCTTCACCCCTCCGAGCCTCAGTTTTCTCACTTCCAAAATGGGGGCAATTACAGTCCCTTCCTCACTGAGCTGCTATGAGGAGTTAGTGGTATTCTCTCATGGTGAGGGCTCAGCAGGGTGCCTAGCACGTGGTAAGCACTGAATCAGTACAAATGATGATTATGTCTGCTTGCTATTAATATTAGTTTACTTTACCCAGTGTCCAGCACACAGTAAACCTTCAGTAGACTATACTCTTATAATTAGCCCAGAACAGAATCTGAAACATAGGCTCATTGGATAATTGAAACTTTCACTTTGAAAATTAAAAATGAAGAGAGCCTTTGCTGCTTCCTTTGCTGTCTGCCCATCAATTAGAAGTAGTGAGCCCATCGCTCCCCTCAAGGTGGGGGACAGTTTCAGGTGGGGGCTGAAGGCCATGCCCTTTATGGTGCCAAGTGGCTTCTTCTGATGTCCCTGGGGTGCCCAGGCAGGGGGGAGTGCCGCTGGCACTTGTTTGCCGCTTGATCTAAGGAGGGTGGCCTCACCCCACCTGGGGAAGAGCTTCATGAAGGTTAGCCAAAGGTCTGTTTCTGAGCAGCTCTACGGGCTGCCTGGGACTGCTACCTGAGGCAGTCCCCTTTTCCTCATTTTGTTTCAATTAGATATTGTTGATCTCTACATGATGTTTCTCCCTATTGCTAGCCATGGACATACGTCATCCTTGGGTGTCCCTCTTGGCTTGAGCACTGCCATCATCCCCGTCACTGTCACTGTAGACAATAACAGCATCTTCTAGTGACTGGGTGCTGGCATTTTGTGACTCTAGGGCTGCTGTGAGGGGAGAATGAGTTATAAGATTCTGTGTCAGAACTATGTGATATGGTAGCCTCAAATCACACAAGGCTACTTCAATTTAAATTTTAGGTAATTAATGTCAAATGAAATGAAAAAAATCAGTTTCTCAGTTCTACTAGCCACAGTTCAAGTGAATGGCACAGCAATAGAATGTTTTTGCCATCTCAGAAAATCCTCCTGGACAGTGCTGTTCTAGGTCAGGAGTCGGTCAGCTAGGGCTCGTGGCTTTGCTGACTGAGTGTGTAAATAGAATTGTATGGGAACGTGGCCACAACTGCTGGTTTGCGTGTGCTCTGTTGGGTGCTCTTGTGCCACAAGAATAGAATCCAGTAGTTGTGACACTGTGGCCTGCACAGCCTGAAGTATTTATTCTCTTATTTTTAAGAAAAAGTCATCCACTTCTGGTCCAGAGTCCACTTCTGGGGCTGGCACTGGATAAGTTCAGTAAATGCTTGCTAATTTCTATTCATATGAAAAAAAAAACATACCTGTAGTTTCTCAATAACCTTCAAAGTCAATATCATTATCTCCACTCTAGAGATGAGAAAGCTGGCACTAGGTTCTATCGAATAAGTTCCAGGAGGACAGAGACCTC
>PVKM010017980.1:0-25429 GCA_004027735.1 Carollia perspicillata
AATATCATAGGTGATTAAAAAAAACTCACATAAGATGTGTTGTCTGCCTTTAAAGAATGTGCAAGGCAGGAAACACCTACATAAAAAAGACACCTGCTGAACAACCCGACAATTGTCAAACTCGGTGCCAAGTGTAAAGTGTACTTTGCCATTGTAGTTCACAGATGGACGGACTGGTAAGAGCAGAAAGACTGTGTAAGTCTCTATTTAGATCTGAGCAAGAGCAGTGGTTCTCAAAGTGTGGTCCCAAGGCTAGCAGTAATAAGACCTCCTGCAAACCTGTTGGAAATGCAAATTATTGGGATCCGCTGCAGACCTATGGAGTCAGAAACTCTGGGTCTGCACGCTAACAAACCCCGCCAGGTGGTTCTGAGGAGGGTGAAGTTTGAGAATTGCAGCTGTAGTATTATAAAGGATAGGTTATGTATCATTCTGATTATCTGTCCTAACGAGAAGTAGGAAGAACAGAATAAACTAAATCCTCAATGAAAATCCTGTGGGATTTCATTATTCATGATCTTGCTGATAGTTACTTTAAAAAGCAAACAAACAACCTCCTGCTAATTAGAATAAAATAATAACATTTGGTTAATGGTAAGAGAAGTAAAAGGAGAGATTTTTACCAACCAATTTAGTCTTATAATACCAAATTAGTTTTTCTACTCTTTGACAACTGCCCTCCTCCCTTGATTTTATATAAAAAAAAAGAGCTAAACTACAGATTTGCTTAACAAGTCACACGACAGTACCTGGAGGAAGGGGAAGTTAGGTGGCCCATTGCCTTACAGCAGTACCATGGTTCCCGCACTGGAATCAGTCAGACATCTGTCACAGCAGACGTCGGGTTTCCATCATCCACAGCTGCTTACTCAGGAGGTCTGCAGGAGGGCCTGCAATTTTGCACTTTGAAGAAGTTCCCACATGAAGTGGAGCTGATCTGGGCCATAGTTGAGAACCGGGGGCTCAGGAGCATCCTCCTAAGTATCAATATGTGCTGAGCTGATGTATAGTTGTTACATTATTTCCCTCATGATTTAGGACCTGACATGTCCCCTTTCTCTAGTTGTTCAGGCTTTTTAAGCTGTAGCTTTTAAACTAAGTGCATTTAACATGTATCGTTGTTTCTCTTTAAAGTTTTTATAAGATTTTCTATAGAACTGTTCAGTCAGCAGGACTCCCCTCCCCCAATTTGGTTAATTGACAGGAAAACATTATACTTTTGCTCCCTCTGTTCTCAACTGTCAACTAGTGTTTGTAAATAAGATCGGAACAGATGAACTACTTAGCTTTGGTTGGTATTTCACTGAAGTAATGCAATGCAAGAATTCATAAAAGTGGGATAATCTTTGTTTATATAATGTGATATAGTTGAATGTTTTCCTAAGTTCTGATTATATGAGCCAAGTTTTGTTGGTTCTTCCCTCTGTGGTTCATTTCTTATAATTTTGGGAAATTCATTAGAATGTGAAACCTTTGAAAACAGTGTTGGCATATCTTAGTATATGTAATCTGAGACTCTTTCCATTTCAACCTATTTCATTTCAGGCGTTTGAGGTGTTTACCAAAAAAAATTGCTTTTGTTTTACTTTCTTGCTCTTATGTAGGATAAAATGGTCTCCCTGGTATGAAAAAAAGTGTTTACTTGTTATGTAATACTTCACTGAACAGAGACAAAAATTATGGCTTTTAATAACTGGTAGGTTTCAAAAAGCCTAGATTTGGGAAACACTTAAGATGTGAATGGATGTAAAATAAGATGGTTAAATAATTTGAGCATAGAAGTTTAAAGGTATAGAACTAAAATTTATTATACATTTTACAGGTACCTAAAAATACACACTTTTGATGTTCATTTTAAATAGGTAATACTAAAGTGCCAAATAATTTCAAATAATAACCTACAAATAACTCCACTGTTTATTTTTTTATTACTCCATTGTTAATAAAAACACTTTATTTTGGATTTAAAATGCATCTCTTGAGGGGGCAAGGTCAAATTAGATTTAATAGGATGGTCAATTTTAAAGTCAAAATAAAAATAAATATTAAATGGATTGATGTAAACTTTGTTCACATTTACTTTGACTGCAAGAATAATGTGCTATTCTCATGAGTATATACTACAACAATTATTTTATAACTTAACTACCATCATGTATAGATTTGCTATTTACAATATATAGTTACTTTATGAACTTCAGAATGTTATCTGATGTCATCAGAAGTTACTTTTATTTTAGAAGTAATTTTTATTTTCATTTGTATCTAATATGCTTTAATATATAAATAATACATACAGTTATTTTATAAGCATGTCTGAAAATTGAATCGTTTATTTCTTTTCCTTGTTAAAAGGGAGAGGCGGGCCCTCCAGGCGCTCCGGGGCAGGATGGACCACGGGGAGAGCCGGTGAGCACCTTCTCAATTCGCTTCTCAAGCTGCAGCTCTTCGCCTGTCGTGAAGTCAGTTGACTGTTTAAATCCTCCTCCCAGGTGCCCTGTTCTTCTTCAGTCTCTTCCAGATTTGGAACTTGTAGAAGCTTTTCGTGGAACACTGTAAAACAGTGAACTATTTAATCCTATTTCACAAACTAGGAAGGATTTTGCTGGCAGGAAATTTATGTGCAGGGTGAATCACAAGCAGGCATGTCCGCACGAACCAGGGTTAGCACAGCAGTGCGGTCTGTTGGTGAGCCTTTTGGCCAGTGTCACTTCGCCACTGCTCAGTGCTTTGTAGTACGTTCTCTGGGATCTCATGTTTAGAAGAATTAACGTAAAGAAACATACGATTAAAAAAGTATCGAATCTGAATCCTAGATACATGTATTTGTAGCGAGTGTGCCACATGACAACTTCAGGTGAGTTTTGGAAATACATTTTTTCCCATTTATTCCTATGACTCATGGCTAGCTTGGCCAACATTTAAAGACCAGTATATCTCATTTTATTTGTCTAAATGATGCATCTTTAGGGAATTTGCAATTAGTTTGCGGGGGGAGCCAGGTTGAGAAATTATATAATAGTATCTATTGCAGTTTATCAGAGAGTGTTCAGTTCAGTGCTTAGAATCTAAATATTGGACATCAGAGGGAGAGAGGGATCACCAAAGTTTCCAAATGGGGTGGAGAGATTAACCTACTCATAGAACTGCTCCATCAGATATTCACTGAATTCTCATTTTGTGCATTTTGAGCATTTTGATGCCCTGGGGCAAGTTCTCTCCTTAGCTACTGCCTAGAAGGGTTTATAATCTAGTTTGGATGATAGCAAAAAACCATGCAAATAACTACTGACCTGAGGCAAACTGTAGTAAATGCCCAGTAAGAATTTAAAACGGAGTCAGAAAGCCGAGATGTGAAGGTAGTCTCCGCCACATTCCAGATGTGGGAGCTTGGATAAATCACATCTCTAAACACCTTTTTCCTCTTTAAAAAAGTAGGCATACTTCTAGAGCCTACTTCATAGGGTTATTGTGAGGCTTACATCGGACATAAGAAAATATTTGTAAAACCATGTACAAATGCTGAAGGAGGATAGGAAGGGCCTCTCGTATCATGGGGTGATTGAGATATTTTACCAAGGATTTGGAGCTGGATTTGTTCAAGAAAGGGTGACTGGGAATGAAAGGAAGAGGAAAGGGAGAACTAGTGAGTGAAGACACACAGCTAGGTTGGGTAAGGGTGTGCCCAAGAAATAAGGAAATGATCGTAATGAGGTCCTGGGAAGGGTCCTTGTTGGGTGGCAGGAAGTAAAGTTAGGAAGGTGATCGGGATCATAAGATGGAAATCCTGGAATGTGAATTCGGGAAGCAAACTTTATTCACTTGCTTTGAAAGTTGTGTAAGAAAAAATGTAATAACATGATGAAAAGTAGTACTTTAGAGGCAGTAATGAGCTGCTGGTATATTTAGAATGAATCAAAAGGAGAAGAGGCTGGAATCAGGACACTACTTAGCTGCCTATTTTGACAGACCAGGCATGGGCAAATACGGCCTCAGCCAGGGTTGTAATGGAATGGGAGAATTCAGTAGGGATAGTGTGAGTTTAGTATGTCTGACCAGCAATTATGATTAAAGAATAATTTTAGGGCTTGGTAAATGGTTATGAGATCAGCTATATTTATATTTTTGTTTCATAAAAATATAAAGTGTGTGCGTGTGTGTGTGTGTTCATGCTTGAGTGAGTGAAGACCGAGGTGGGGCTTTGGGAGTGGAAGACTGAGAGGTGAGAAAGAAGGTGAAAAAGAAAGGGAAATGAGGGGCAGTGGACATGAGAGACCAACTATAATTTGAGTTGATTGTGTTCTAAATGTTGGTGTCATTTGCTTGTAAGCATAGTGGCTGATTTTTCTACAGAAGCAGGGTGACAGGGCAGCCAACCAGCAAGTCCGGGTCAACCATAATGCAATGTGAGCAGCATGTATTTGCTTTGAAATGAACACTGCTGTGATCCAATGAAAAAAAGCAAATGGAAAAGAAAGACACCAATTGGCGTTTTCTCCTGCCCTGCCTGCTCCTGTTTTATTCAAGACTGACCCTGTGTAGAGCTTTTGCACTAGCATACATTTTTATACCAGGCAGCACAGCCCTTCAGAATTCACCCCAACATTTAGTGCATTCCGGAAATGTGTACAGCATTGGTTAGCAAGGAGAGGAGTGTGGGACTGCCCCTTGGAAGCTCACAACCTCGTAGTGGAGAGAGACAAGAAAGGATAAAAAAAAAAACCCTAAAACTAAATTAGAAAATTCTAAGAAAAAAAAAAGACAAGCAAGGAATTGAGACAGAGAAAAATGGCAGTGAGAGAGTGGAGGTTATTTAGGTGTACTCTCTGCTTCTATAGCAACCAGATGGAAAAGCAGGAGTTACCAAGTGAGACCCTTCGGTTCCCCTCCCACCAGATCGGGGCAGGCAAGTGAGGATCCCCCTCTCTTTTCTCCCACTTCTCTCTCTTTCCTGCTAAGTGGTGGGAGGCAGTTGGGTTTCCTGTGCCAGGAGATGCGATCTGGTAGGAAAACAATGGCTAGATTAAGCCTTTAAAATTTACCCGTATCGTCTGGATATAATTCTTCTGATCTTTATTTTTTCCAGTTAAGAACAATTGACATTACAAACTGTTCTGTTATGTGGCGATTGATGAAAATTTGGTTGTTAGAAATATCATCCTGTGAAGATTGATCTTTAGCATTTGTGGAGAAGCTTTGAAAACAGGGAAAAAATGGAAGTTTATATATTTGGTGACACCAAGACATGGAGACTTCTGTTGCGTGTGTATGCTGGTTTTAAGGATTTATAATGAGTGATTTGGCCCCACTAAAAAGGACATGTTCTTATAGTATTTGTCCTATAATGTGGGAGCCAAGAAAATTAATGGAGCTTAAATTAGGAAGGACAGAAGCTCGTAGAAAAAAATGCTTTAAAGCTAATTAAACACAGCTTATAGCAGCCGGATGGTGACTCATTCATGTAAGTAGATTGAAAAATATGAACTAACTCCTGGAATCCAACTTGAGGACAAGGGCTGTATTTCACTGGAAAATGATTGTACCACAGAAAAAGACAAATGCCATATGATCGCACTTATATGTGGAATTTAATGAACAAAATAAACTGACAAACAAAATAGAAACAGAGGCATGGACACATGGAAGAGACTGACAGCTGTCAGGGGGGAGGAGGAGATTGGATAAAGAAAGTGAAGGGATTAGCCAAAGAACATATGTGTATAACTCATAGGCGCAGACAGCGCTGTGGGTTGGCCAGAGGGAAGGGGGTGGAGGTTGGGTGGAGGCAGTCATATGAGGGGAAAATGGGGACATCTGTTAATAGTGTCAATAATCAATGAATGAAAATGTACAATTACTTTCACATGTCTATACTTTATATTTTAAAGGCTAGTATTGTCAATCCTAATAGTAACTCAGTCCTCAAGGTAACTTACTTTCTAAATGGCACGTTATACTCACTCAACTTCAATTCAGGTGACTGTAAACTTGATTCTAACACCTGCTGGATTTAGTATAATTGGTTTCAACTATGTGTCACTGTGCTTAGGAATTATAGTATCTCAGTCATTTATCTAGTAAGCATTTGCCGAGTGTCTGCTCTGTGCCAGACATCATACTAGCTGAGGAGAGCGTGAAGGCGAGCGTCGTGGCCCTGCCCTCAAGCAGCGCGATGAGCCAGTGGACCACGACATCATATAAATGCAATGGAATGGGGGCCTTGCAAATTTGTACAAGATGTGTATGACACTAAATGAGTTTGGGGATGCTACTGAAAGGAATGCATTCTTTTTTTCCCCCTAAGTAACAGCATTGTTGAGATATAATTCACATACTATACAATTCACATATTTAAAGTATCTAGGGATGCTTTCTTAGCCAAATTCTCGAATATAAATGGGAGATGGCTGGTTCTTTGGGCTTCAAGGCAGGAGGCTGTTGCATGTTCGCAAACACAGAAGGAAAAGAAATCATGATACTTTGGGAGCAGCTGACACTAGTTTGGGCTGCTAAGGGTACAGGGAGGGTGTGGGATCAAAATACAAGATGAGGTTGTAGGGGTAGGCAGACTCCACTGCAAGAGGGGCCTCATATGTCTGTGCTATTAGGACTTATTTTTTTTTTTTTAATCTGAGAGTGGTGGGAGCCATTCAAAGCTTTGAAGTAGGGAAGTAAGTTGATCAGATTTAGAAGGGTTTAGGAAGATTACTGACAGCAGCATAGAGAATGTATAGGAGGTGAGCCAGGATGGTGGACAGAACCTGGTAGCTGAGCTCTGTCACCACCAGTTCCAACTAAGGCAAGAACATTCGGAGTTGGGATGAGGAGTTTGTACTATTTGAAATGAACTGACAGGTACCAGTAGAGCTCAAGGATCAACCGCATGTGGGTAAGATGGAAAAGGATGACTCTCAAATTCTTATGACATGCACAGAGGCGCAGGAAGACCAAGCAATGAACTGGAAATAGAGCAAGAAGAACCAATTTTGGCTGGGGGAGGTGATTCTAATATATTTTTAAATGAACCATATCTAGATGACAGTTGGGGCATTTCAACAGGAGGACTACACTTTGGGTAATTAGAATAGACATGTAAAAATGGGGACTAATACAATTCCAGTAAGAAATAGTGGGTCAGATCAAGGAAATTTTAGGAGAATTTCTGTGAATACTAGGTGTAGTAGATTGAAAAAAAAATGTTTTTCTTCCCCAGAAAGATATCAGACCCTAATACTCAAAATCTATAAATGTTGTCTTACTTGAATAATGGGTCTTTGCAGATGTGATTAAAGATTTTGTGAGGGGAAATTATCCTGGATTACCTGGGTGGGTGGGTCTGATCCAATCCGTTGAAAGGCATTAAGAGCAGAACTGAAGTTTCTCAGAGGAACTAATGGCTGAGATTGGGATGGTGTGGCCACAAGTCCAGGAGTGCTAGCAGCTATCAGAAGAGGGAAGAGGTGAGGAATGGATCTTCCCCTAGAGTGTCTAGGGGAGTGCAGCCCTGTCTATACCTTGACTTTGGATTTCTGGCCTCCAGAACTGTGAGAGAGCAAAATTATGTTGTTTAAAGCTCATAAGTGTGGTAATTTTTGTATAGCAGCCAAAGGTGACCATACTCGTCTTTTTGGCTACTCTAATTCTTAACAATTGTTTATGTAATGAACCCATGTAAAAAGGCATGTGAGTACATACTGATATATGTACAAACTCTTGCTAGCACATGTATTGATCAAACACATTTGGAGTTAAAGCAAATAGATAAACAGGTTTAAATGACAATTTGGTTAAAAGCATGGTTCCTCAGTCACCAGTATTTTCTGTATCATTAATTTAGTTAAACTTCCATGTATCTTTAAAAAAATTTTTATCCACTTTTCATTTTTCTACATTTTTTCATTCTATTTAGTGGCTTTGAGCCCTACTGTCTTCCATGTACTATTCATTATATTGCATAGTTGAAACGATTGAAATGTCTGGTGCATTATGTATAATGTATATAAAGCAGAATTTAAAAATATAATTCTACTTGAATATGTATGGGTAAGAAAGAATGTGCATGGCATGGTAAACACGGTTTAGTCATGTTTCAGTCACTTTGCTTCTTTTTTCTCCCAGGTTGGTTTTTGATGTTTGTTGTGTTCTATTTTTGCTTGTCTTCTATTTTCCCCTAGGAGCATGTTTTTGTAATACATTATACAGAAATCAAGGCCTGGATTTTGAGTGTTTTACACTATTTCTTTCTTTCATAAAAGATGTTTAATCAGATTATATTTTCATTTTTGTGCCAGGTGATGAAGAATAGATTGTTTCAAAGAATCCTCAATTGTTCAAAATGTGTTTTCTGAACTTCTTACAAAATCCCTCTGATTTTATCTTGGTGGGTTGGGGGGTTAGGACAGTATCAGGCAGCAGCATGCTAAATTTACCAGGAGCTGAAAAATGATGACTGGAAATATTAATTTTTGATCAAGTCACCTTTTGGACCAAGTTACCATATTGGTCATTTTTGTGCATTGGCCACTCCTTGCTGACCTAATGACCTGCAGTAGCAGTCTTTCCAGTGCTTCGTTGTCATACCTATTGCTGTCCTGCCCCTCAGTCCTGATGACTTCTTGTGTCCAGTATAGCATTTTCCTCAGGCAGCCTGGGCCGCTCTCTTGCTAATGCACAGGAAGCCTTATGGTGAAGCTCATGATGAAGATTTGTAGGTGGAACTAGGGTTCACTGCTTGAGCTGAGATCCCTGGAGCTCCCTGATGGAGAATGAGAAACACTACTGCATTTTCTGGATCGATGGAGGTGAGCGCATATTTCTTAGTTAAGGGAGTCTTAAGTCTTTTTATTCTGGAAATATTTGCTTTATCATTTTTTTTCCTGGAATAAAGACATGGGGATCATTGTATTATATTTGAGGACATTGACTCATAGATGCTTTTGTTGTTTCCTTTCCTCATGCCTTTCGAATTCCTGCTAAACCGCATGTTATGCTTGTCTTTATGGTGTAATAGTAACTGCTGAGCCCTTTCAAGTCATCATTTACTTAAGAGACAAGTGGGTCTTTTGTTTAGTCACCTCTTCTGTGGTGTGATTACTTCACATGGCATTTTTATGCTTATCTACTAAAGAGATGCATTAAATTCTTGGGAAAAGTTAATGTTGAACTGCTCTGGTGGTTTCCCATGTGGAGTAATCCACTTTATCGTATGAGTAAAGTGGAGGTGTCTGTATTTGCCCACTTGACTATATTTCCGATTTAGATTGAGAAGAAAGGTAAGAGGGGAAAAACCCCACTAGTTCTGTCCTTGTTCTTAATTTGATTTGCAGTTGTGCCGCAAGCCTTTCAAAGTCCTTCATGCTGATCTGTAATACTTTTTCCGATCCTTTACAGGCACCGGGAGTGGCACATCCTTGGTGTATGTTGAGCAGAACAACCTTAACCTGGTATCTACTAAGAATTTCACATGGCATCTGTAGGGTGAAGGCAACCCACATTTAACAACTTAGGACATTCTATTCCTAATTGTAATAATTCCCTGTTAATTCCAGGTTAGGTTTTGAAACTTGGTTGAGAATAATATTCTGAATGAATTTTGAAATAGGCTTTATCTAAATTAAGTCATGTAAATGACCAATTATCTGCAGAAGTGACTAAATTTATAACTAACATCATCATAATTTTTTGCTTTCCCAAAATATGGCATTTGGCATTGTAATGACTGTAAAAATATATCTTCTTTGGCTAATTACTTGTATAAATTAGTTAATAAAGTCTTACCAGGTATAATCATAGATATGCTTAATTCTTTCCGATTATAAATGATTTCACTGGCATAGTATAAAACCAGACCCCCATCATACAACTTTATAAAGCGACAGTGTGGATTTTAAGTTTTAAAGCTCCGTGCCCAAGGTATTGGTCATTTTTGTTGGTGTTGTTTTAAAGAAATATTTTGTAACATGATCATTGTAAGATCATTTATAAGCATTAAAATATACTTATTTGAGTCTTCCTCTTCTTTGTTTGTTTCTTTATTATTTCAAAGAGGCTTTATAGAACCCTGAAATGACAAGAGGAATAAATGCAATTGAACATTAGAAATGATGCATGATCAAGTCTCAGAATGGGTAGTATATCCTCTGAGTAAATGTGGTCTGTAGTCATATGGGGACCAGGGGCACTTTTGCTTTAAAAATCTTTGATATCTGAGAGATTCTTACATGATGTTCTTGAATTGTCCAAATACATTCTCCATTTTCAAAGTATGAAAAGTACATAATTAACAAAATAGCATAGCTCAAGACAAGGCATGTTTATTTTTTAAGTATATTTTACTGATTATGCTATTACAGTTGTCCCAGTTTTCTCCCCGTTGCCCCCCTCACCGGTCCTCTCCTTCCCTCGAGCAACCCCACTGCCCCCTTACTTCATGTCCACGAATCATGCATATATGTTCTTTGGCTTCTCCATATCCTGTGCTTTTCTTAATATCCCCCTGTCTATTTTATACCTACTATTTATGCTTCTTAATTCCTGTACCTTTCCCCCCATTCTTCCCCTTGCCACTGATAACCCTATACATGATCACCATATCTATGATTCTGTTCCTGTTCTAGTTGTTTGCTTAGTTTGTTTTTGTTTTTTAGATTTAGTTGTTGATAGTTGTGAGTTCATTGTCATTTTAATGTTCATGATTTTGATCTTATCCTTTTTCTTAAATAAGTCCCTTTAACATTTCATATATAATAAGGGCTTGGTGATGATGAACTCCTTTAGTTTTGCCTTGTCTGGGAAACACTTTATCTGCCCTTCAATTATAAGTGAGAGCTTTGCTAGATACAGTAATCTTGGTCGTAGGTCCTTGCTTTTCATTACTTTGAATATTTCTTGCCAGTCCCTTCTTGCCTACAAAGTTTCTTTTGGGAAATCAGCTAATAATCTTATGGGACCTCCTTTGTAGGTAACTCTCTGATTTTATGTTGCTGCTTTTAAGATTCTCTCTTTATCTTTAACTTTTGGCATTTTAATTATGATATGTCTTGGTGTTGTAATCTTTGGGTCCAACTTCTTTGGGGCTCACTGTGCTTGTATGTCTATTTCCTTCATCAAATTGGGCAAGTTTTCTTTTATTATTTTTTTCAAATAAATTTTCAACTTCTTGCTCTTCTGCTTCCCTTTCTGGCATCCCTATGATTCAGATGCTGGCACTTTTGGAGATGTCGCAGTCTTTGTATTCTCTCCTCATTTTGTTTGAACACTTATTTCTTTATTCTGTTCTGGTTGAATGTTTATTTCTTCCTTATGTTCCAAATCATTGATCTGAACCCTGCTTCCTTCCCTTTACTGTGGATTCCCTGTAGATTTTTCTTTATTTCACTTAGTGTAGCCTTTATTTCTCCCCTTATGCTTTTGCCATATTCAGTGAGTTCTCTGGGCATCCTTATCACCAGTGTTTTGAACTCTGCATCTGATAGGTTGGCTATCTCCATTTCACTTAGTTCTTTTCCTGGAGTTTTGTTATGTTATTTCATTCAGGCCATATTTCTTCATCTCCTCAATTTGGCACCTCCCTGTTTCTGTGTGTCAGAGCTGCTTTGACTCCTTGTCTTAGCAAAGGTACCTATCAATTCTGTGGGATGGAGGCTTAGGTATTCTCCTGGGTGGGGCAAAGTGCTTCACTGCTCTGTGGCTCCGTATGTGGGGGAGAGTTTAGGGAAGAGACAATGCTGCCAAGGCTTGCTTGTCACTCACCCCGTTTCCAGTGGTTTTGCGCCCCCTTCTCATTATAGCCAGAAGTTATGAGGCTTTATTTTCCCAGTGCTTCAACCCTTGGCTGTGCTGTCTTGCCTGGGGCTGGGGTTGCTTGCTCCCAAGGTATCCTGATTTTGTCCTGCACACGTGCATGTGGTACTCCCCACTGCTCGTTCTGCTGGCCACCGGGCTGCACCATACCACATCCTCTCTGTTCCAGCTCCCTGTCTCTGCCCCTCCTACCCATCTGAATGAGCATCGCCTCTTTAAATCCTTGGTTGTTGGACTTCCATACAGTTTGACTTTCTGGCAGTTCTGGGCATTTTTGTTTTGTTTTGTTTTGAGCTTAGTTGTGATCCTTTTTATTGTTGTGTAAGGAGATGAGGTGTTTCTACCTATGCCTCCATCTTGACCAGAAGTCAAGGCACTTTTATTTTAATACTGGTTTTATGACCCATATAAACTATCTGAACAGATGCAATGAGAATGTTTTATATTCATTCTACTTTCATTGAGTGTGGTAACAACTATATTTTTTTATGTGACCCATGGTGCACACTTTGGTAACTAGATCATTTCATTTAAAGATCTCTTTCTTTTTTTTTAATAAATATATTTAAAATGCTTGAGTGTGGTTACCACTTTGAACACTAGGCAAATGTATGATGCCCCTGAGACTTAATACCAGAAAATAATTTATATTCTGAATGTGTTTAAGGGATATTAAAACAGAGGGCAAATATCTGAGAAAGAACAGTCAAATATTTTAGTTTATATCAATATTTATTTTTTTATTTCTGGTAATGAGGTAAGCACCTAATTAGGTAATTGATTACCAATAGTTCTAGCTATGAAAGTGGTTTACAAAAATAATTTTTATAATTTTGACTACCTAGCAAAAGTATTTCATTGTTTGAAATAGACATGCCTAGTTACTTCATTGTTAAATGCTCCATTTTAATTTGTTTCTTTAAAAGATTGTGGCTTTGAAATGCTTTTGGAAGAATGCATGTTTTGGAGGTTGTATTAAAAAAACAAAGTATACTATTAACTAAAGACGATATCAGTCATTAGACTAGTATTTATGAGTAGATTCCAGAAGTCATGTACTACTCTAATGGTTTACAGTAAATTTAATCTGATGGAAAATATCAACACAGGATGTTAGAATGTAAATTTCTTTTAATGTTATTAAAACATAGAGACTAGGCTTTTTCAATAAAAATTTCTTTCTTGCAAATAAAGTATAAAGAGTAGTTTGATAAACTAGTATTAACGTTCAATCAAGGCAAAGGAGTTCTATGATGATTTATGGGTTCTAAAAACTCAGTAATTTTTTTTGTTATAACAGGGGAAAGAAGGAAAAGGGTCAAGTCAAGGAGCATGTGTAAAGGACCCATGGACAAAGACAATGGTGGGGGAGGGCATGGAGGTAGGGAGTGGGTAGGGCAGGAGAGAGTAATGGGGGGGAATGGGGATAACTGTAATTGAACAACAATAAAAAGTTATAAAAAAGAATTTCCTTCTGTCTACATAAAAAAGAAGTCACTTAATTGATACATAAGGTGAAACAGAATTTCTGACCAATATATTTTTAAAATGGAATGAATAAGCATACAAAATTGAAAACCTCCAAGAGAGACCCTTGGAATTGTTGCAGGTTCTTACTAAGATGTATAGTCAGGTGCTAATGTTGCTGAGCAATCATAGAAGGTACAACATTTTACCAGATGGTTTCAGATGGAACATTTGCTCTTCAGTTAGGGAGATAGAAAATTCACTTGAGACATACTCTATAAAGGCGTGTATAAAAATCTTGTGGCAGGTTAAGACACAAGATTTTTCTTTAATGTCTTAAAGACATTAAAGAAAAATGACGTTAATCATAAAAGGCAAAGTGTTACAAATTTCGATCAAGGGGTCAAAGTTGATAACAATCAAATTGAGACATTAATTGAGAACAGACAATGTTATACCACACAGGAGACAGCCAACATACTCAAAATATCCAATTAATAAAGTATTGGTGAAAAGAATAATGTGTCTTTTATTTTACAGAAAAAACTAAGTGAACTTTTTGGCCACCCCACTATATAATAGTTTTTAAGCAGAGAAACATAAAATGAGTTATATAAAAATTAATTGGAAGATAATAAATCAAATGAAAAACTGTTTGATGACTCGGTTAGGTTAATATCCAAAATACAGATAATTTTTAAGAATCTTTGTTATTTTTTCACAAAGAACACCTTTTCCAATTGTGATCCACATATTACCTCAATCAGAATCACCAGAGGTACTGGGTAAAATCCAGTTTTCTGGGCCCAACCCCGTCCCAATGAATCATAAACTGTATTTTTAATTGCTGCCATGTGTGAGTTTGATAACTAATGATCTAGAGGCTATGAAACAGGTTGATCAAAATAGAGGAATATGAAAGTAGTAGGAAGATGGTACCTTGCAGAAGAGAACAATTAATTTTAATGACACTGGTAAAGGAAAATGAGATTATGGACTTATTATCCTTTCAGGTTATATGTGCTTTAATGGCCCTTCTGCCTAAACAAGCTTCAATGTTGCCATGAACAATAATGTAAAATTCTACTTCCAAGTGGATTCAGTTACCTTGTGTATTTAAAATAATCTTAGATTATTTTTCTGAGGATTTTTTTGAAATGTAAAAACTGGGCCAATTTTTTATTTGTTGTATATTTTAATAATATTTTATTTTTAAATATCTATTTTATGCATCGTTTATATTATTTACTATACTTTTTTATTATTTAACTTCTCTCAAATAGATAAAAGATATAGAAGTTATGTTATAAATTTGAAAGTCTGTTTTACCAAAATCCTGTTTTCATCTCCCAGAGATAATAACTCTTGTTCATTCAATGAGATTCTCTTTTAAACTTTTTCTTTTTATATTTAAATATATAAAAAAAAAATAGACATACTTTTAAAATAAAAAATCATGCCCATCGAAACTTTAACTTTCCCATATTATGGATGTTTTACCATATCAGGTTATGAGACAGAATACAGAATCTATTTATAGCACAAATGTAGTTCATTTAACCTCTCCTATTGATGTTATATATATTCTCAAATACTTAATAAAATGTTTTTCAGAAAGGATGTATTACTGTAAATGAAATTACTACTTCAAAACTACCTATGTTTTGTTTCTCATTTTAAGCAGAAATGTCTAGTGTTTCACCAAGTCTGATGTTTGTAATTAGTTTCTGACTGACTCAGATTCAGTTTTGCCAAGATCTACTATTGGGTTATTAAGAGTTTCTTTTTTTAGAGTTTTTATTTATTTACTTATATTTTTAGAGAGAGAGAAGGGGAGGGAGAAAAAGAGGGAAACATCAATGTGCAGTTGCCTTTTGTGTGCCCCCTACTGGTGACCTAGCCTATAACACAGGCATGTACCCTGACTGGGAATTGAACCAGCGACTCTTTGGTTCACAAGCCAGCACTCTCTTGAGCCACAAATCTATTGAGCCACACCAACCAGGGCTGGGTTATTAAAAGTTTTACAAGATATATTTTCAGTACCTTTTGAAATGTTTTGTATTGTTCCTCTTCTATTAATATAGTAACTTACATGAACATAATACATAATATGAGTATACTTTTTCATGTTGAACACTCATTGCATCCTGAAACAAGCCCCACTTAAATCATGCTCAACTTTTGTTCTAATGCACTGTTATATTTCATTTCCTAACATAATAGTAAAGGCACATGCATTTGTAGTAACAAATTATATCAGTTTGTAAATTTCTTTTTTAGGTATTATTCTTGACTGCTTTTGTTATTAGGGTTATGATGGCCTCAAAATTTGAATTTAGATAATCTCCATCTTTGTAATGCCCTGAGGAAGTTTAACATAGACACTATCTGGTCCTTGGATAATAGATACTATTTCTGAGGTAGACAAAATAATGATTTCTGTATGGCTGAGAAAGATATCCGTGCCCTAATCTTCAGAGCCTGCAAAAATGTTAATTTTCATGGTGAAGAGATTTTCCATATGTGATTGAGGTTAACGGCCTTGAGATTATTGTGAATTATCTCAGTGGGCCCAATCTAATAAAAGATAATTAAAAGAGGAAGAAAATGGGTGAGGAGTGGGTAAAAATATTTAACTGGAGAAGGACCTGACTGGCCATTGCTGAGGTGGGAGATAAAAGAAGGGGTCCATGAGCCAAGGAATGTGGTGTCATCTAGAAACTGGGGATATAGCTCAGTTTAAAGCCAGCAAGAACATGGAGATCTTGGTCCTACAACTGCAAGGAGTTCCATTTTGCTGGGAACCTGAATGAGCAGGAAATAGATTCTTACCTAGAGACTCCAGAGAGGGATTCGGCCTTGCCACCTCCTTGAATTTAGCCCAGTGAGACCCATGCTGGACTTCTGACCTACAGAGCTGTAAAACAGTAAATTCCATTGCTTTAAGTCACTGAAGGTGTGGTAATTTCTCATAGGGCAATAGGAAAATAATATAATTTCCTTTAATTTTTTTTCTTTAGTGAATGTTTATTCCTCTATCATCTCATTATTTTCAGTAGAAAAAAATTGGGCTATACATTGTATAAATACAACAAAATTTACAGTAGGCTTCGTTACAGAAATACAGTAATTTGAATGTAACATGTATATATTACTATATTTTTTGGACCATAAGATGCACCTAGGTTTTAGAGGAGGAAAATAGGGAAAAATATTTTGAAGCAAAAAATGTGATAACATATTTAATAACATAAATAACAATATTTTACCAATGTAAATGTAAATGGAACTCAACAGCAGCATTAACAACCATTATTCCTCCCAAATTTGGAGGGGGGGAGAAAAAAGTGCATCTCATAGTCTGAAAAATATGGTATTTCAAAATTAAGTTATAAATAAAAGATACATAGAAGGTTATAGAAATAGTTTTCAAATAGTTATTTACTTTTTACCATAGGGATGTATTAAGGTTAACAATATATTAGTCTGTTTTCTTCATCAAGCTACCTTCACTTTTGATTTGAAGTTTTAAAATATTTTTATTTGATGACTTATATATTACTTTTTAATTTACAATTTCCAGGTTTCTCTGGAAAATGGTATACAGCTTGTACACAATAACTGAGTCAGCTATACAGGTCTTTGGAAAAAAAAATCCATGCTCAATTTTCTCCTTAATGAGAAATTTCCCACAGTTTATTGAGTTATACAGTGACATTTCATGTACCCGAAAAAGTACGAAAATACTTTTTAGGGTTCAGAGGGTCAAATCTTGCTTTAGAACAACTCTGATATTGCTTTGGAACTTTTCTTTGAAATGGAATTGGTTTTTGCTTTATCCATGTCTATATTTTTATGTTCCTTTTAACTCACTAGTGTGTTTCACATGCATGATTTCACTTGCCCATGTGAAGGGTAGGTCGTTTTTCTGGATTTGGGGGTTTGGGGCAGTTCTGCGCATTTCCCTTGATGTGGCAGTGCAGGCTGTCTCCAGGCCTTTCCCTCCTGTCCTCCTCTACCTTCTGGGTTTTCTGGTGTGTGGTTTTAATTTGGTAAATACTTGCCATTTTAAATCTTGTTTTGAAAAATCATTGCAAATCATGTAGAATATCTTCTTGGCTTTAAGAAATGTATAAATGCCCTAAGGTTAGGTAGAGAAATGCCAGGAACATGAAGCAACCTGGCAAAGGGCTCCCAGATGGCTATTCCTTCCTGTGCCATCCCCTTGTGTCTTTATGTAACTTATGCCAAACGTGTGACATTTTCTGCTGTGAGGAGCCCAAACATAGTTACCTAAAAATCTTCTGCGGGAATTACTTATCTTTGGGTAATTTCAGTCCAGTCTTATGTGGGTCCTGGTTTGTAGTCAAGGGAGAATAAATTTATCCAATGTTACTTAGGCTACTGTATTTTTATTTAAAGATGAGAGGGAGTAGTAAAACTGGTTATTTCCTTATTAGAAGTTCTTTGGGAGTACTTGTGTATTGGTTTCTTTAAGGTCTGGCATCTAGGACTGTGATTTACTTTTTTGAGTTATATCACACAGTAATCATTTGTACATATTCATAATGAGCTGTCAATGTGGGATTTAGAAAAAAAGTGGATTAAAAACATTGTGGAGTTCGCCTGCAAATATATTTGAAAATTTTGGTCATTTTTTTCTGAAAAAATAATGATGAAATATATTTAAAGTGTAAAAATAATTGTATTATTATTATTTTTTTAATCTAAGTCGAACATGAAAAAGCAAAGGTAATGAATGGGCAATGCCAGGATGTTGGCGCCCCCTAGTGGGAAGTCTTAGATTGCCAGAGTCATCTTTGATACAAAGGAAACGTTTGGAAATGTAGAAAAAGGCAAGGTGGAAAGAAAAAACAAACGAACGAAAAGACTAACGAGAGAAAAAAAATGAGACTTAAGAGAATTGACTCATCTATTGTAACTTTTAAAAGTCAGGGAAGAGCTGTGAAGAGGCAATCATGAAAATCCAGTCATTGTATGCCAGCACTGTACTAAACACTGGGGAGAGTTGATATATATCTACTCAATGAAGTAGGTTCTGTTATTTTCCCCAGGTCTAGAATACTGCGGTTTCATAGTTTAAGTAACTGGATTGGAGTCAATTTGCCACTTCATACTGGACTGGCTGATTCCAGAGTCTAAACTTTTAACTGTTTCACACTACTTCTATGTTCTTTATTAATGATAATCATTGTGATCTTTGTAAATTAATAATACTTTCAATACAAATTCTTCTTTCGTTGAATCTTTGGGAATAAACAACTTCTTTATATAAAAACCAAAATAACTTCTTCATATAAAAAAGCAAACATAATATGCTTCCAATATTTTTAAATCTGTTTAATATTAAGTATCTCTACCACTACATAGAAAAGTTAAAAATTTTTATTTAAAAAAGCATTAGTGGGTCAGATATGTTTGTAGTACTTTGAAAAAATCGCATTACTCAAAAATTCATTTGATTCAAGATGCTCTAATTTCAGGGGTAAGATAAGATGTATTCATTATGTGTGGGAAAGGACAATGTGATAGTTTGTCTTTTCTAAGTAATGACCATGGATGTATTTCCTTCATTATAAAGTGGTCTCTAAGACATAGGGACCAAACACTTCATTCTAAATTATGTATGTCTATGTTTTATGACTTTTTTTGTTATACAGCTATAGTTTAATGGTTAAGAGAGAAGCTTCTAGACCATTTTTTTGTATGGCAACATTTTTCTCCACAATATTATGCAGGAATTTCCAGTTGACTCTCTGCTCTTCCTCAAACCCAAATTGAAATCACAGAAATGGAAGAAATGTGTCCCTTTGCTCTTACCAATTAAAATACTTCTTTCTGTCGTTACTTATGCATTTCACAGTTGCTTGAACCCAAAACCACACAAGCTGAAAGTGAAATATGAAAGAGTTAGCTTGGAAAAACATTTGCTCTATGAAGTAATTGTTACTAAATACTACTGGATCAACAAACATAACTTTCAAATGGTTTTAAATGATATTTTTGCTAATGTAAAATTGGCAAAGGTTAGTCAATCTCAATAGATGTAGTGGGCGCCCAGCAAAATATTATCTAGGGGGATTTTATTAACTAATATAGCTCTGAGTGATTCCAGTTTTTCTGGTTAACCTCTCTCTCAACAGTTTTATTCTATGCATGCTCACAATATTATATCAGTTTGGCCCAGAATTGCTTTTATAAATTAGTTTTACATTTTGTTTTTCACATTTTGTAATTTTATATATTTTTGACTTGTTATTTATAAAATAAGTATTTAATAATTCTTGGTATAGGTGGATATAGACGATATGGCATTTTTTCAAATCTATGAAGTGTATTTTAATGTTTACCAATTTAAGAAGAAAGGCAACAGGAAAAAGAACCCTTTTATTGTTTTCTAATCTGGAATCCCCCCAAAATACTCTCAATATCTAATATGTTGAAATAATGTAAGATTTGCAGCTATATCCTAATATAGACGATGCTCGGTGTTAGAATTACTCAGACAGAAGGGTGTCAAACTGTATCCAGACAGTGAATGTGAGGCTTTCGAGGGTTTCTGGGAGGTGGGAGCCAGGTTGCTGCTCAGGAATGCCTGGGTCTAACTCCCTTTTTCCTCAGCGCAGATGTAGCTGTGCTGACTCGGGGATTGGCTTTAGAAAGGGGAGTAGAGTCAGGATAGCTGTAACTATTTCCCACTAATATCATAGATTGTGAAGGGCGTAGACACTCGAAGAGTGATGAAACCCTAAGTAATAAAGGACTCTGTGCAGCAAACATTTCAGCTTTTCAGGTCTGACTGTATCATGGGCAATTGCCCATTAGGGATTCCTGGGGCCAAGGGACACTGCGCTGACACAGCTGTATCAGGTTTGGCATAGAACAGTGTGTGGCCACCTTGATACAATTCTATAAGGAGATTTTATTTGAATCCAGAATTTGTTCCAAACTGATAATGAGTTTGTGTGTGTAATGTATTTGAGTGGGACTTTGTTATAGGTGATTTCATACCAAACTATGGTCTATTGAAATGGGGCCTTTATTCTGAACAATATTGATCTTAATTGATTGCTTTGAGAGTATACATTTTCTGCCTATAAAGATACAGTTTGTGTTAGTCTACTTTTTAATACTCAAAACTGAGTTTACTTTTGTGTTATGTTTTAAAGTGCTTATGGGTTGTCCCATGTTCATGTTTTATAGTTACTTTAAAATTTAATATTGTTTCATATTTTTATCTAGTTGGTATAGTTATAAAGGCTTGTGTTTTCAACTAGACTGCACACTCCTGTTATAGCCATTGCTTACATACAACTTTCGCTCGCCGTAAAGGACGCGGAGCCCTGGCAACTGAATTGAGCCAAACAGAATAAAACTGAGTTGCAATTTATGATTCAAGTGGATTTTAAAACTAGGACTCTGTGCTCCTGTCTTGTACTGTAAATATGGCTAGCACAGTATTGTATTATTGAAGTCAAGATGTGAAAGTCAAAATAATGGCAGACCCTCCTTGTAATAGGAGATATTTGATCTCACTGATAGCGGCATCTCTACCTCTTGCCCGGATTTACTGACGAGAGCATGGCTCTTCTTTGTAGGCCCTGGATGCAGAGGGCTTTTGAGGAAATGCTAATGGGGCCTAGTTTCCTTGTGTTTCAGATTCCCTTTCTGCCAGGTCGTGAACGTGTGTGCAAGCACACACACACACACACACGTTAATTACTTCATCTGTAGTATTATCAAGAAAGGAGCTAGGAAACTTTAATAAGAAATTAAACTTAATTAGCATAATTAAAACCATCACATTTTGGGTGATAAATAATCATTTTGTTAAATGCATTGAATAGATAACTAGATTTGCATTCTCGATAAATGTATTATGAAGTCATATTCAAATTTATAAAATTAATATTAATTTTCTATGAATCTTACTAGAGGACTTGTACATTTGTGTTGAGCCATGTGGCAAACCTCTCTGTTTTTCTTTCTGTGTCTCCACACACGGTGGTCTAACTATTCTTTATGATTTTATCAGCAAGGGATCATAGGAGAAAGATTCCATATTTTATCCAAGGAGTTAGGTTCCTGGGTGTTTCAAGGCTCAGTTCGGAGGACATTTTTTAGTTTCTTCCATTTTTAATTGTAGGTGTGATACTGCGAGGGCCTTTGGAACTGTTGGACTGAATCTGCACCCTTTGATTTCGCAGTTTTTATTTGCATTATTATTGATAAGTAACATAGAAAGGTATCTGAATGAAATGTCCTTATTTTATCCCCTATGCTGGTCTGAAAGAAGACCCAAGGTCAATATCCTGGTGACTTCTCTTTTTTGAAAGCATTTATGTAATACTTTAAATATCAGTACATGTTCACATAATGTGGGCTCTCGTAAATTTCCTCTTTGCCAAATTGGGTTATTACAAGTGGCAGTGTTACACTGTAAGTGGTTGTGTTTGAAATGATGCATTATTTACACATTAAAAATCTAATTATGATCTATTCTCTAGTAAAAATGAACTTTTTTTCTTTCTAGGGAATCCCAGGATTTCCTGGAAACCAAGGATTAATGGGACAAAAGGTGATTATTAACAGAAGTTGAGAGATTTAGGCCTGATCTGCTTATTAAAAGGGCCGCGTGGTGGTGTATCTTCACGTGGGGTACTTTTTCACTGCATTCATGGTGACGGTGACTTGTTCAAATACGATATAATTTCAGAAGGTATTATTTTGACTTTACAAATCAGTTTGTGTTGTTTTACCCAGGTAATATTAATTTGGATTTCTATACATGCCTCTATTTCACTTGGTTACGTTTCTATCTGGTGCTCTTAGACCTCCCCTTGGGGTCATTTTACTATTTCCTGAACACTAGCTATTTTGAAGTTCCTTTAGTTCAGATATCTTGGTGGTGAACTTTTAGTTTTTATTTCATTATAAATATCTTTCTTTTTACTCTTCTTTTTGAGAGATAATTTTGTAGATCATGCACATGAAGTTTGATGATTATTTTCTCTTAACACATTGAAGAATGTTTTTTCTCCTTGCTTCTGTTGTTAACTATGAGAAATCTGCTTTGATTCTAAATACCATTGTTTTGTAAGTAGTCTGTTCTATCCCTTGGGATTCTTTTAAGGTATTCTATTTGTTTTTAGTGTTCTTGAAACTCACTGTGACATTTCTAGAGTTCTTTTTATTCATCCTGGTGAGCATTCACTTTGCTTCCTGGCTCTGTGGAATTATTTCTGTTAACTAGAAAACATCAGACATTACCTCCAATTACTGCTATTTCATTTTCTGTGTTGCTTCTTTTTGGAATTCTAGTTAGATATGTTTTATTCCTTCTGATTTTGTGCTCTGTATCTCTAAGTAGCTTTTTATTTTCATATTCTTTATTCTGTCTTACATTCTGGTTAAGTTTTGGGGATATATTTTCCAGTGTTCTTATTTTTCCTTTACTGTGTCTAATTTGCTGTTTAAACCATCCACTGATTTTTAAAAAAAAGTTTAAACAATCATAGTTTTAATTTCTAGTTCCAATTCTTTATAACATCTTTTTATTCTTAATAGTATCTTATTCTGATTTTAGTCCTATTAGTCTTTCTGCTTTATTTTTTAATTTTTAAAGACTTCATATATAGTTCTAAACTCAGTCTCTGACAATTCCAATATCTGTTGACTCTTCCTCTGTGGCTTCTGCCTCCTCTTTCTTTCTCGTTGATTGTGAGCTCATTGCTTCATCTGGTTGGTGGGAGTCCTTTCAGTCTAATGGGAGCACAGAGAGCTGCCTCCTGCTGGCAGCCTGGGTACCAGGGTAGCTTCCTTGGGAAGTCTGGCCTCTTTCCACGGCTGGACCTGCAGTGAGTTTCCCAAGCTGAGCTGAGCATCTCTCTCAGACAACCCCAACCCTCTGACTCCTGCATCTCTACCCCTGAGAAGGTTTCTGCATAGTTCCAAATCCTCAGAATTAGAGCCTCAACCCAGAGCATATTTTATTAAAATGAGGGGTCTCTGAAGTCCTTTCCTACTTCAAAACCAGCACTCTCTCACAGGGGATATTCTGTCTAGGGGGTTGTTCTGGGTTCAGAGAATCCCTTGGAGCACCTCTTGAGCCACAGTCCCGGAAGTTGACATTTACATGCTGTTCTCCTGTATCCTATTTTTCATTAGTTTGTTTTTATTATCATAGATCCCAAACTCTGATAAATACAATTTTCTGATGTTTCACCCTGTTGTTGCACCTTACCAGCTTGAATGGCAGGTGTTGCACCTAGTTTCCTAAGGAAAATGTTTGACTTAATAATTCCACAGTCCCCAGGCCAAATCTTTAAGCTGTTAGATTTCTCAGTTTCCAGCCTTGTTTTGCTTTCTTACAGTAGAGGAAGGGAAAACAAACAAACTGGGCTGATTGGTATTGAATTTTCATTGTATAGCGCTTTGGTAGGAAATTTCTAGAAAGGGATGGATAATTTCCAATTTTTAACTTGATCCATATTTGATTTTTAGGGAGAAATTGGACCTCCAGGACCATTAGGAAAAAAAGGAGCTCCGGGGATACCTGTATGTAAATGTCGTTGTCATCAGGTGTTTGAAATGTTGTTACTGTGCACCAGGAGTTCTTCTGGGGTCCACAAATCCCATCCACTGGCATGAAACAGAATGTTCATGTCCCTTTGTCTAGAAGACTCAAGATTTCTTCAGATTCTCAAAAAGCCGACCACCCAAATAAAGATCAGAGACCGTACTATAGATAAACCAGAAAACAAATATTTCCAGAAAACCAGAAAACCTAATATTTCATATATTGTACTATTACTAGTATATTTTACATTTTATAATCACAATAACATCCTAAATTGACAGCAAAGCATAGTAGTGATGACATCATATTTTTAATATGGCCATATTGAGGTTATAATTTCTCATGATAATTACTGAATTTTTATTTTGCTCATTGTATTTCCTTTGCCATGTTTAAGAGAAAGTAGATGTTTTTAGTATATATGACAGTATTTAAAATAAAAGAAAAGCTACATCATGTCCTTGTGCTAGAGTAATTATGATTGCCTTATTTTGAATGACATGACTAGTTAAAAATATAGCCATTTTGTAACTTGAAGAGAGATTATTATATTCAAAGAATTTAGTAGATTGTTCAGGAAAATAGGGATTGTAAGTAATGTTGATAAAGGTAGCATCTATAAAGAAACCTAATTCTTAGCCCTCATGACAAAAGGAAGCAAGAGTATAGGAAAATAAAACAACTTCTTTTTTATACCTTTTACTAGCCCTTCATTAATTTGTGCTATTGTAGGTTCTCTGAGCAAAAAAAATTTAAGGGCTCTGCTGGCCTTCTTGCTATCTTGCATAGGTTGTGCATTTACTTTATTATCCTTTATTTGAATGCATGTGAAGACATTTTCCAAGTATTGTATTATATTTTAGAGGGCCAATTGTTATGAGAATGTGTAACTTGGACATGAATTTAATACTTTAAAATGATTTTCTCTATATTTCTCTTAAATTCCCCCTTAAAAATGAAGGGTTTGACAGGAAGTGCTGGCTCACCAGGTCATCCTGGAAATCCAGGACCTAAGGTAAATATAAGAAAATCAGTAAGATTGAGAACTTTGTGCATAATAACCAACCATGTATTTCAGTGAACGTTTTAACTACACTGATTTTATTTTGAATGTGGTTTTTAATTCTGTGAACTATCACTTGTAAGAATAAAAATCTTAGGATAGAACTTTGCGTATAAAACAGACTAAAGTACATTAGGTCTGGTTTAAGCAGGGCGGGTCTGGAATCCCTCAGCGCCCCGCTCCCTCCTGCCTGCTGGCCTCTCAGAAGCCCTCTCAGAAGAACACGTGGAGGTCTGTAGAGTTCCTTGCCAAACCCAGTGATCTGTTCTAGAGCTTAACTAGTCGTGACTGAGTACTATCGCCTTCTTCTTGGTTTTTACTTAGTGGAATGTATATGGAATATTTATTTATGAAATGCCTTGTAGTGAGTATTATTAGGCATTTCTTCCCTAAGGACGATGGGTAAGATAGAATATTATCTTAACATTTAGAATTTAAAAAAGTAAGGCAAGCTTGACAAATATATTTAGGATGTCAGATCAGATGGTACAAGT
>PVKM010017981.1:0-25458 GCA_004027735.1 Carollia perspicillata
CTTATGGTGAGGATGAATCATGAGATTAACAGATAAACTAATGCTGTTTGTACACCACCCAACGTAGTGTTCGTGCCCTTTAAAAATCTTGGTTATTTTTGGTACCTTTGAGTCACTGCTTTTCCCAGCACACTCCAAGGTTGAGTGTCCTCTGCCTCATTGTGTCCACAGAACAAATCTTTGCAAAGATATTAATAGATGGTGTCACGGAAAAAAGTTTCCAATCTCAAATAAGTTTGGGAAATGCTGCCTGCTTCCATTTCGGAGACTCACAGCACACACTGGCACCTTAGAGGTGTCGAGACTCCTTCTGTTCCCTTGGTAATCTCAAAGGTGAAATCCAAAGTCCCGGACTGGTTTTTAAAACTTGCCCCACTTGACCCAATCAATGTAATCTGCTTGGGAGGCAGTCTCGTCACAACTGTTCTCAGTATCTATCTTACCCATCCCCACTTCTGGGCCCCCTCTCACCTCCCCGCTCCCTCCAGAAACACCCTTTCCCAGCTTTTCTACCTCCTGGACACTTCCCTCACTCCCCAGCTCGAGATTCACCTCCCGACCACTGTTCCCCTGGGAACTTCCCCTCTACGGGCGACTGTCCTCAGAACCTCACCTCTACCAGGTGGGGTCGTACCACTGCCTTTACATTCCTGTTGCCTTGGGGCTTTCATCGAGGTGTGCACTCCATGCAGCTTGTAAGCTTTACTTCTTTTCAATGTCTAAGCTTTTCAAGCTTTACTATGAATGACAAAGGCCTTGTAGAAAAAAAGCACTTCTTGATACATATCCTGGTTGGTATGCCGATGTCTGACTTTGTTCTCTCGTAAAACCTTTTAGACTCGCTGTGTCTCAGTGAATTAGCAACCACTGAGTAATGACTGAGCACATGCGTTCACATTTTCTATGTTTGATTGCGCTGACGTTTCTCAAATTAAATGAAACGTCTCTGCTACAGTAGATTCTAGCTAAAACTGTATAATGTTGGGAGTATTCAAAGTCAAAAAATATCCTTCCTACAAATGGAATTTGACCTTTTACCTGAATAAATATTAACAGTTTATTTTTATTCCTAACACATTCCCTACCTTCCCCCCACCACCTCCAAGTTTGCCTTTCACATGGTCTTTCTCATATCAGTTAATAGTGATTCCATCTTTCCAATTGTTTAGGACAAAAATTTTTGTACTTCAGAATTGATTTTTTTCTTTTTTAACATCACCTCCAAACCATCAGCAAATCCATTTTGTTCCGCCTTCAAAACATATTCAGAACCTGACCACTACTCACCACCTTATGTCACGGGTGTTCCCATGGAAGCTGATTCTGACATGATCTAAGTGGGCAGGAGGATCGATGCCTGTGGAAGAGAAGGGAACAGGCCTGGACTGTGATGTGGTCACAACAGTCAGCCTGAGCTGACCCCACAAGAGCTCTGAGCTGGGATGGCCCATAGGAGCTGTGCTGAGCCGTGGTGACAGGCCAGACCCCTACATCCCTCACCAACCGGTCACTGGATACAGGTTGACCTGAGAAGGAGGAATGCCATTGGGCAAGACAGCTCTCTTCAGAGGAGGCAATTTTTGAAGAGGGCTGACAGCCAAAAGCTATTAGCTGGAGGCCTCCCCGACGCCGAAGGAATAAATCGTTCACTCCTGGAGGGAGAGAAGCAGCACATCACAGATCCAGTACACTTGTTCGTGACCATCTTGATCCAAGCCCCTGCCCTCTCGAGGTCAGTGCAATAGGCTCTTCACTGTTTCTCTGCCTCAGTCCTCTTACACTGTTAGCTGGGGGAGCCTTTAAAAACGTAAGTCAGACAACGGCATGCCTCAACTGAAAACCACCCAGCGGCTTCCCCTCCCCATTCTGAGTAAAAACCAATGTCATTGCCATGACTCCAGACCCTCCGCCTCTGCTCCCCACAACTCTCCGACCTCAGCCCCTACTACTTGCCCTCTTGTTCCTTGCATTCCAGCCACTCTGACTTCCTGCTATGCCTTGGAAACTTGGCAAGTTCCCATCTCATGCCTTCACATTTTACTCTTCCCTCCACCCAAAATGATCTCTGGGGCCTCCGCAGGGCTCCCTCTCTCACCTCTTCCAGGTTTTTACTCAGGTCACCTGCTCACTGAAGCCTTCTTTGATGGACATTAAAAAACGCACCACTCCTTTCCCGGGCTCACTCTCTCCTTGGCTGCATTCTTTCTCCAGAGCAAGGAGCTCCACGGCGGGAGAAAGTTTGGGCCACTGCATTGGCTGCTGTATTTTTAGTACTTTTATCCAAGCCTGGCACATAGCAGGTGCTCAAAATATATGTGTTAAATTAATTCCTATGAGTCTCAGAAGAAAGAGTTTCCGTGATTGGTCTAAATGGAAAACCATTCCCTGGGCTCTGTGGGTTACTGGGAAAGTCAAAACAGCTTTCTTTCTCTTCCTTCTGTTCAGCATTAATCATATAGGCCTTTCATTTTTCTTTATCTAAGTCAAATGAAGATCTAGTTTTAAGTGTCTTTTATAGAACAGGCAATCAAGATGCCAGGATTTTCATTGTATCTCATACCAAACCTTACAAAAACAACTTCTTTCAAAAATGTGCTTTAGGCTTTTAAAAGTCAAAGAAGATATGACTTTTGAGAATGTTAAATTTTATCTGAGCCCTGTGCTCCCATAAAGCAGTTTTGGTTCAGAAATCCCCTCCCCGTTTGGTATTCCAAGGATCAGCTAACCACCACAAAAGAAAACCCAGCCTTCCCGTATTCTGAGGTGAGACCCCCTCTGTCCTTCCTCATGATTCTCATAAGGCCTGGGGGTGACCCCCTGTGTACTTGCCTCTACAAAATGCATGCTTCTTCCTCTTCTTTGGGACAGTCCCCATTAAAAAATGTGCCCCCTATTGCAACAGTCTGAATAAAATTATGTTCATAATTGACTAGTGTATTTTGTCTTTCATACTTTCATAAAGAGGGGATTTGTGATGAAGGGTTTATTTTTATGCTCACAGATAGTGTCCACTGGAAAATCTGCATCTAACAATAGTAAGTGACAAAAGAACTCTTGATAAGAGAGAACAGACAACCAAAGGGTCCACTCCCTCAGCAGAAAGCCAGCACGGAACTCAGTTTCAGAGCAGGAAATAATCGCTACTTCCAGAAGCTGACGGAAACTTGATTCAAGCGGACGGTTGGACAAAAAGATGTTGTTGGAAATAATTTCCCAACATATAAAGTAGATGTGACTCTACGCAAATTTTCCCTGAAACGAATTATCTCCAATGTGCAAGGCACATTCAGTCTTTTCCAGCCTAGGACCCCTGGTTCTAAAGAGATGAGTGAAGACAAGATGCTCCTTAGAAGCTAGAGAGTGTGATACATTGTGTGTCTACAAGCTCTTACCTTTCCCAGAGGCAGGTAGAGGAGGGCCCCCAGCATGCCCTGCCATTGGGCAGAAAATCTGTGACCAGCCATATGAAGATCAAGGTTTAGACAAAAGGCTTCATCTTATTCCAATACCTGGTTAGTTCTTTATACCAGGATTTACATCCTAGTGCAATCCAAAAGAAACACTTAGCTCCATTCTGTTGGACACAAGACCTCCCAATACTCTACAGAACCAGTTAAGCCTAGATGCCAATGAAGTCTTGTGCCAGGGCTTCATTCACTTATAAGGTATAGATAGGATTCTTAGGGTGAGTGAATTGGATTCAGGTGCACTGAGAATCCCCAAAAGATTGTATGCCCATGGATACGTAGAACAGACTGACAATCTCAGAGTGATGGTGGGGGTGGGGACTGGAAGTGGTTAGCCAAAGAACACATACGCACATATGGATAGCCCATGCACACAGACAACAATGTGGTGAAGGCTGCGGGGGTGGGCTGGGTGGAGGGGGGCAATGAGGAAAAAATGTGGGACATCTGTAACAGTGTCAATAAGGAAGGAAGGAAGGAAGGAAGGAAGGAAGGAAGGAAGGAAGGAAGGAAGGAAGGAAGGAAGGAAGGTTTGTAATGAATGACCCAGGTGTTCCTACCCCCAGGGGAGACCCAGCAGGGAATGCTGAGGACTAACACGTTTTGAGAAACTGACAGTTCCCTCCGGAGGTCCCAAAGCACTTTCTGCCTCTTCTTTCAATGGACAAAAAGGTACAAATTAAATTTATAAAAGAGTATCCCATCTCACCTATAGAGGACACAGAAAAATAACAAAATACACTGCACTGAACCCATACCCACCATTCACCAATAGACTTGATGTGGATTTCTTAAGTCCTTGAATCAGGTAATTCTTTCCTTTTATTACTTGTATCTTATTAGTTAACTCATGAGAATGAAATCACCCACATGGGCTCATTTTTAACATTAGAAATAAAGCTGAATGGACCAAGAAAAAAAGGTTATACGCCAAATGTTGTGTGTGCACGTGTGTATGCGTGCAAGTAAAGTTTTCTAAAGAACGGTTCCACGGCCTTTTCACATTATTAAAGGGGTCCTTGCCCCCTGAATAAGTAAGAACCAGTATCAATGATAGAAATCTTGGGCCTTTAAAAAATACTCCCTAGACAATTCTCCCTCCTCCTTGGCCATGACACTACCAGGAGCACCAAGTTCACCACCAGTCTATGAATGGGCTTGCTTGCTTACTTCATTTGTAGGTTCTCTGTCTCCCAGGATTAGCAATGAGCCAATAAGGCACACCAAAGCCTTGGTATCAGCAAAGCTGTGATCGAATCAAATCATTTAGAAACTGACAAGACGGAGGTTATATGGCATCTATAGAAAGATGAGTAATTATTTGATCACATATAACCCATTTGATATCATCTTAGTGTGTTTGGGCTGCTATAAAGAAATACCACAGGCTAGGTAGCTTATAAACAATAAAAACTCATTGCTCACAGTTCTAGAGGCTGGATCAAGATCAAGGCACCGGCATGGTCATGTTTTGGTGAAGGCCCTCTTCTGGGTCCTAGCTGAAGCCCCCTCACTGTGTCCTCACATAGTGGCAGGGGCTAGGGAGCTCTGTGGGGTCTTCACGAGAGTGCCGTCCTCATGACCTGATCACCCCCACAGGCCCCCTCTCCTAATACCCTCACCTCTAGGGGTTAGGATTTCTACATATGAATTTTGAGAGGACACAAACCTTCAGACCATAGCAGATATTTTCCACAAATATTCTCCACTAAGAATATAATGTAGTCCTGGCTGGTGTGGCTCAGTGGATTGAGCACTGGCCTGAGAACCAAAAGATCGCTGGTTTGACTCCCCATCAGGGCACATGCCTGGGTTGCAGGCCAGGTCCCCAGCTGGGGGTGTGCAAGAGGCAACCACACAGTGATATTTCTCTTCCTCTTTCTCCCTCCTTTCCCCTCTAAAGATAATTAAATAAAAATAAAAAAGAATATAATCTGATGCCAAAGCGGCAGTGGCTAGAGATGGAAATTGAAAATGAAATGGAAATGTGAGTGTTATGAAGATGTTGGGACTGTTTTTTTAAGGTACTCAAACCTGAATTTCACAGCCTATTTTTTAATTAATGTAGCTTTCAGAATTATTGCCATATATTTCGTATAATTTTAACAGACAAGACTTAACTGGTTCACTGAACCGTGTCTTTGTAAGACTTTAATTTTCCTATATAAACAGTGTCAACAAGATAGACGTCCCTGTTCTTTTAAGCTGTTTACAGTTCCAAGAAATAAACAGGTAGTTATTACACTAAAAACATTCCCTGTGCGCCGACAACATCCAATTTTAATCTGTGAGGCTATTGGGGGAAGAACTAAGAAGTAGGGACGGCACAAAGATCTCCAAAATATGCCTGCTGTTACAACCCAAAACCTGATCTGACCCCACTGTGGAGGAAGAAACCACATGCTGCCAATGGCACTGTTATCTCCACGCACAGGATGGGGTAATGTTGGCCACTTAGCCTGTCCATAAGATTCTCTTAGTTTCTAAGTTGCTTTGACACAGCATATTGAGAGGCGCCTTGTAGACCCCATGGCAAGAAGTGTCATTTGTCAAATTGGATGTAAAATAAATTAAGTGGAATTCTGGTGTCCACATGCATTACCATCCCCCAAAGGGACCAACATACTAACTTGGGCAGAACTTACAACCCTCCGTGTCGCCTCCGCTGTGGCCAACTGAATTGCTCCCTCCCCTGTACTGGCCAAATAGTATCATAACTGCTGCCTGCTGCGTGTGTCTCCCCAACAGGCTGATATGCCTGTGGTATGATATGACTATGTCCTATTTATCTTTGTGTCTCTGGTAGTTCACACAAATTGGTAGCTTGCTGATTGTTTTGCCATCAGCAAGAATTTGTCTGATGACTGTAGGGATTTTTATCGAGCGACAGTTGGGTATTAGATCAGAATCCCACCCCAATTCTGAATGTGCTCTGAAGAGTGCCTACCAGTTACTATTCCTTATCTTTAGAGTCTTGTAAAAGTACCGAGGGACCATGGACTTCGCATTTCTATACAATTCGCAGCAGGAAAAGGTGATTCTGACCCCGACACGTCTCAGGACCCTGATAAGGGGAAGATATTAGCGAAATTCTGATAGCTAAAATAGATCAGCTTAACAATTTAACAAAACATTTTTGGTTTGTGCCAAGCACTGTGCTAAGATTTTATCTTGTGGGCTCCTCACTGTAACCACAGCTGGGCACTGTTGTTGTACACATTTTACATAGGAGGAAACTGGGACAGGCAGATGGAGTAACTTGCCCAAGTGAGGGAGGCTGTGTGAGTATCCCACACGCCTCTCACTTCTGAAGAAGGCAGAAGGAATCATTTCTGCCGCATTCCCGTAGACTCGGCACTCAGGCATGGCTGCATTGCATCACTGGTAAACAGAGCCATATCAGACTCATTGGCCAAGCAGAGTCCTCCCTCCAGAGAACTGGGATTGTGTGTTCTTTGCTCATTGCTTTGCCCCCCCCCCCCCACTTAGCAGAGCGGCTGACTTACAGTAGCATCTCAGTAAGTGTCTTCTGAATAAGTGGGTGAGGGGAGTCCCTTTCCAAGACTACAGCTTCTGGGGAGTCACCCACAGAAAGGGATGAAGACAGACTCATCCTACTGCCCCAGCTGTGTGTGTGTGTGTGTATATGTCCATAGTGGGCCACTGAAGTCTGGTGGAACTGACAGGCAATTAAAACCAGCCCCCTTTATTTTGCTCTAGTAAAAGTAGTTTTTTAAATAATGTTTTAAAAGTTTTAGAAAGTTCAAGTAGTTTTTAAAACGATTTGTAACTTGAAACTGGGCAATTGCACTTCAAGTCTAGGCTAGGATTCTCCAAGGCTGAATGCCTTGAGGCCACAAATATACAAGTGGGTGGTGGGAGGCTGAGCAAGACACGCAGCAGGCAGGGGAGCGTCGGGGGCTGCATTCTGTAGACGGCGGGGATGGTGTCAGGCTGCAATGGGCCTGCCCCTTACTGCAATGTGATGAGGGGGATCCAGATTAGCCAAACTCCGCTTTTCAATAAAGCTCAGAAACTTCCATTTTCAAATATAGATTACAAAAAATGGAGCCAAGTTATTCCCCTCCCTCCAAGCCCTCGGGTAGAGCCCTCACACACACGGACCCTGGGCAGGCCTTGGGACTCACTTTGGCCAACAGGATATTAGAAAAAGGGATGCAAACAGAGGCTTGAAATATGCTTGCGTACTGGAGCTTGAATTCTTGCTGCCCATGGAACTCCTGTCTCAACCGCAGCAGTGAGAAAAGCGGGGCAAACTTTATGAGTAGAGGTGTGTGACCTAGACTGGCAACAACACACCACTTGCCAGTCAAGTGAGCGAGGCCGTCCAGATGACCCAGCCTCAGCCAGCCCACCCTAGATTCAGCACGGCCAAGGGAGTTCCCCAGTCGCCCCAGAGCAGAGCAGTCCAGCTGGCTCCCAGAATTGTGAGCTAAGTTTTAAGCCAATACATGTTGGGCTGGTTTACTATGTAATAAAAGCTAATTGGTAACAAAATTTAAATACGTTTCAAGCTGAACAAATGAGGAATCCAGTTCACTGTAACCTCTGGTGAATGTAGAGTTAATAACAATGACTTCTCTTACATGACTTTATGATAGTCAAAAAGCAAAAGCCACCTGAAGATCCATATAATGTACCAGGAAGTGTTTAACAAGTCATGGCACATGCACATGCTGGAAAGGCACTAAAAATGATGGTGTAGAATAGCAGCCACCTAGGGGTCTACGGTGTGTCACCCAGTCTGGATCGATGGGGACAACTTCATTGCCCCCGAGAACACATGCTCTTGCAGAACCAGAACACTGAGCCCAGGGGCTTACACAGTGCAGCGGGGGTGCATCTTGCTGTAAGGGAGAGATACAAAGCTCAGAAAAGCCCAGAATATTTACAGGAATGTGCTCAACTTTGCTTTCTGAGGATATAAGGGCACAGTGGGGGCAGTGAACAGTCTACTCAAGTGATGACAAGCTGTAAATGGAGTCAGGCGGACAGGTTTTGACAGTGGAAGCCACTGTTATACTTAGCGGCGAGTGTCTCCGTTTCTCCAGACATGCTGCCAGAACTCACAGGGCGTAAAGGAGTTCTCCAAACACAAAGGGTATTGACAGTCACTAGAATGGAAAAATCTTGACTGATGTGAAAAGATATGTTGACTAAGAGAAACCAACTATAAAATAGCATGTACAACACAATCTAATTTTTGTTATAAAAAGAATATGCAGGCATAGACAGTAACTAGAGGATGGAGACCCAAACTGGGGTGTAACTGTGGTTATCTTTGGAAGGTGTAGCGGTAATTCTTATTATCTTCTTCTTGCTTATTGGTATTTTTTAAATTGCTATAGTACTATTTTTGTGATGAAAAGATTTCATAGAAGTTACAGTTTTATTACAAGTTTGGGGGTACACATACATGTGCACACATGTGCACACGAATGTGTACAAACACGCACGCCCCCCAATCCAATTAGAGCAAGACTTTTTCTTTGATCTTTTTTTGTCAGTGCCTGCAAATGCTCGCCACATCACTGAACTCATGCATTGGGAGTGAGCAATCTCGGAAACTGTGGAGTCTCCCTCCATGCGGAAACACAGGGACTCCTTGCTTGGGAGGTGGGCTAACGTCATGTTGCGTCACTCTTTGAGACCAGAGGCAGAAATGAGGCAGTGATCCGGATGCTCTGTCCTTCCATTCTGCAAATCTCCTGCAAGAATATGAGCAGGCCCATACAGGTGCAGCTGCCATTCGGCACTGGAGACACCCCACACGTCAAGGGCAGCAAGGGCAGCAAGTTGGAGCTCTTTCATGGCCCCGCCAGCCCACCATGGGCAACCTTGTCATGACTTGTCCTTCGCTGCTGACAGAGCACAGAAGTATCTCTGCACATGACAGATTCCTTACAAATGGCAGGCAGATGACCTAGCTAATCACCTGACCTGCTTCTAAAATGCCATCTAGCAGATGCAGCAGAGTCCAGCTCTGCTCGCTCATCTATCAATGTGGTGAGAGCGAAAGCCACAGCGACCCTCTGTTAGGAAACCCAGGGGACGAAAAGCAATGCAACAAGTCCAGGGTTCGAAAGGACAAGCAGTTCAGTGAAGATGCCGTGGAAGCACAGTCTGTCACTGGACACAGTGCGGGGACCAAATGTATGAGAATTTTACAAGGTAACAAATCAGTGGGTGGGCTATCGAATGGGCAGTTAGAGCCGAGGAGGCCAGGGGACCATTCCTCTGAACTGCTTGTTGAACTGTGAAATAACTGATCTGTTTTAGTGAAGGGAATGTGGTTATCGGACCCTCGAAAGGATGTTGTCAACACACCACTGCCATCTTCTTGAGCACCTGCTCTATGTTCAATTCTACTCCTCCGTGCACTTGGCTTCAGAATGGAGAGAGATATAAAGTACAATTATGTTTCCCTTTGAAAAACCCTGAGTTAGGTTAGGATAAGAAATAGATTCTTCGATTATTTGGAAGGTCAGATCACAAACTGGGGATGCTCATCCATCCCTCTCTTGATTGGACCCATTATAGGGTTAATAAAATCACATCACACTTTAAAGTGCAGCAAGTAGCATGGTAATAGCACTTCCTCCTACACTATGCAGCTCTGTCTGTGACCTGCAGCCAGGCGCAGCCACAGCAGCGGATAGCAGCTCCTATGTCCCGAGAGGCAATTACGGACCAGGCAGGCACTGGATGAGCCCTTAGCAGACATTTTTCCCTTCATCATCCCAACAGTCTTGGGGGTGGGGACAATCATTTTCTCATTTCACAACTGAGGAAACTGAGAGGCTTAGAGAAGTGAAGTTACTTATCCAAGGCAATGCTGCTAGCAGGAAGCATGCAAGACTCGAGCTTCTTCAGCGAGCATGCAAGAGAGGAGGAGGAGCAGACGCGGCATGGAGCAGCCGGGAAGGGCACACTGGCGCTGCGCTCCTGAACCCGCATTCTAGCTCATTCCCCCCGCAAATCACTTAATCTCCCTGCAGACAGAGGCTCACCTCTCTTGCCCAACTGCTGCATAGGATTTTTGTGAGGTCCAAATGAGATCCCATTTATGAAAAGCCTTAAAAACAGTAAAGCATTTGACAAATATGTCATTACTATGTCACTAATAAAGGGACAGAAGCAGAAGCTAAATCATACTCCTTAAGGCCTGACACTTCCGTCATTAGGGCTTCAACGGAAAGACCACACCCCTTTTGTCCCCAGACTAAATCCCCTAAATAAATGGTGCGGGATTTTCTTAAGCAGTCTTCTAAAGATGAAGGGCTCAGGTATACGTGCTGGTACTTGAACTCAGGTTTGCAGGGAGCTCCAGTGTCTTAAATTTAATGCAGACACCTGCCCGATCTATTTATCTTGACGAAAGGAAGTAACCATTTCCTTGTAACTATCAGTTCTGTTCCAGAGAAACCACTACTGTAAATTTACACCCTTATTTCATGCAATTCAAGAATGAGGAAAAAAACATGACACTTTCTCACAAAGGGCAACAACACATTATATTTAATAATTTACTTTTTATTATCATCATCATCATCATCATCATTAATAGCAAAGTCCATATTTCCATCCCCAGGCAACATAAAAATGGATGTTCTATGTATAAGACACTTGCATGTAATGTGATAACATAGGATAGTTTTTGAGCCACTATGCTTCACCCATCTAGTAACAGGCAACCTCACAATTAAAATCTGAACAGTTAAAATAATGCAATCTTCGAGCAATTGAAAACAATGAACTGTGAAGCCAACGTGGGAAATCTGAGTAGTCTGGCCCTTCAGGCGATGTCAAGTACAAACCCTATTTTCTCACTTTATCTATGGATCATTGAAAAGAAAACACCCCCCCCCCAACAAAAAACTACCTGCCCTGGGCACAGGTGACTTGGCGACGCACTCCCCACAGGGCAGATGGAGACCCCGTCATTCCAACATGTGCTGGAGCACTGAGGGGTCCACCTCCACAGCCTGGAGGCCCCTTTGTAAGCTCTGGAAGGTGGCCTGCTTCCCATAGCGCTGCCTCCAACGGACGAAGGCCTCCACCACCTGCGAGTGCACGTTGTGGGGGTGGTTGGCCTTGCAGCGGTAGATGTCATTCTGGGACAGTCCCAGGGACAGCACCATGGGCTCCCACTCGGGGCCCAGCCTCTGGGCCAGCTGGTTAATCTGCCGGTCTGACGGGGAGCTGTTGAGGATGTGTGGGGGAATTCCAGCAGTGCAGTTATCTGGGGAGGAGAGAGACACCGAGGTGAGAAGAGCAAGCAAACACATCAGTAGGAGGCAAAATTGAAAAACACCGGGAGTGACATACGCCTCCAAATGTCAGGGGCCGACTTTTCCTAGTCTGCTTGAGGCTGCTCAGTGCCAGGCCATAGACAGGCACTTAAGAAATACCATTTGGCATCTACGAAAATTCAGCATTTGTTACAGAAAATTGGAAATCAAGAAAACAAAAATAACAAAATCCTATCAAAGAAGCCGACTGATGATAATTTGATGTATTTCCTTTCAGTCCTCTATATCTAGAATACACATTTAGGATTACATTGCACACACTGTGTTGTACATGCTGTTTTCACTTCCAACTCTTTCACCAGAGAGGCCAAGCAGGGGCTGGCGGGATCGAGAGAAGGCTGCATGGGCCCCAGTTCCCTCTAGCTCTGGCCAGTGGGCGCAGGGGCGACAGTCTCTTGCAGGACTGGCTGGAGCAAGAGGGTAACATACCACTGAGAATAGCTACGCTCTCCTGATAAACTTGAACATCGTAAATAAAAGGTGCAGTTTCTAACAGAAGCAGGAGCCAAGAGGCCCACTAAGAAGCAAACAAACTGTGTGGCCATGAGCTAGCAGGTAGAGAGGACAGCCAAGTCCTCTGCTCCAGCACAGGCCACAGGAGGAGAGTTACCACCCGGCAGAGCCCGCAGGAGGAAGAGAAAGTATGCTGAGGATGGGCGATGAGAACCTGACCTGGAGTCCTACCTGGATTCCAGTCTCCTGGAGGCCAGGGTGCTGAGGAAGTCTGACCTTCAGTGAGGGACTATGTATGTCCGCAGCACAGGCAATGAGAAGTGCCCGTGGTTACATGGAAGGCCGTCCAGAGGAAGGAAGTTAAAGCTACGCCCTGAACATAGAAAGGAGCCCAGCGAGAGGGGTGTGTGTACAAAAACAACTGCATATACGAAAGCCCCGCGGCAGGAAAACGTGGCACATTCAAGAAAGGGGAAGAAGTTCACTGCAGCAAAGTGCAGAGATCTGGGACTCCAAGTATCTAAATTACGGTGCCAGTTCCTGGATAGGCCAGGACTAGAAGTGAGGCCTTCCTGTTCTGGTTCAGGCATCCGTATGGTGGCATGTTGCACGGCCACACTTTCTTTCACCAGCACCATGACCTGCGGGTCAATCCCCCTCCACGGTGAGCAGCTCACTGTTTTGATTTATGATGCAATAAGACAAAAGGTATCCTATCGGAATAGCTAATGTTTCCACTCACGTGCTTTCAGCAGCTGCCATTACCTTGGGCTTGAGTTGTAAAGTTATTGCCAAAGATACTTTCTGGTGTTTATTAAGACTGTAATTTTTTAAAAAAATGACTAAGAAGCAATTAGAATAATGATGATACTGCTGACCAATATTTTATATTAATAGTAATAATTTTATGGCTTTTATAAAAAATATGGGCTCACTAAAAATTCAAGCTACACAAAAAAGTACAAAGAAGAAAACAAAGTGTCCGATGTCCCACCATTTTATCTACAGTGGGTTGACATAACTTTGGGCATGTCTTTATGCACATATGCTGTTAGGAGAATACTGTAACAGCTTTTTCCTAAGAGTTATTTAATTTTGTTTGAAGAAAAAGAAGAAGAGAAACTAAATGACTTTCTGACCTGCAGTGAAAATAGTTGAAACATATGCATACAAGAATCAACGCTGAGACATATTTTTTTAAGATTTAAGAGATAAATTGTATAGTTTCACATTAATGCTCTACAACAAACACTTTATGTGTCCTCTCCCTTTCCTTACACCTCTTGATTTTTTTTGCTTACATCACTTTCACTTTGCTGGGTGTGTAGCATTTATATGTTCCTGTAACAATAACACCCCCTTCCCGGCTGTTTAGGGTTAAAACTACACTATGATGGTTTGAATGGTCACCCGTGGTTTTTTGTTGTTGTTTTTGTTGTTGCTGCTTTTTCAACCATGGAGTTTCTACTCCTGAGCCTGCTATTTTGACTGAAGTCTTTGGGTCATTTTCATCATAAGGTGGCTTTCCTAAACAAACGCTCATGGTTACTGCATTCCTTGAGTTCTTTCAAATCAAGACTCTCTGCTTATTGGTGTCACTGCTAAATAATAACTTAATATCATCTGAAATTTTAATGTTATACTTTTAATTATGACTATAATTGTATGTTATTTGAACAATTTTATTCCTCTTCTGAGTTTGTATGCCCCATATTTCATGGTAGAGAATGTTGGAGTGGAGGATTCTGATACCAATTTGCTTTCCTCATTTCACATAACTTGCTTTTTCTGTCTGGAGTTTACAGTGCTGAAGCTTTAGGCCAGGGTACAGCTTGGCCATCTTCTCTCTGCCTTTCCAGGCATGTGGCATGAGCTTGTGACCAAAGATTTACCTTCCTGTGTTATATCTTTGCGGTCTTTGTCTACCTCACATGCTGCATGACTTTGCCTACCCTCCACAGCAATCTTTTTCCCTCTTACTGCTTTAACTCTGTGGCGGACTCCTGCTTTTCCCCATGCCACTCATTTCATTTTCCACAATGTCTGTTCTGTTTTTTATTCCTGGTTCAAATCTTGTTTTGTGATTTTGTTCTCAATTTATTTTCTTGGATCTTTAATTAATCTCTTAAAACTCCCATTTCACCTCACACCCATTAGGATGACTATTATCAAAAACAGAAAATAGACTTCCAGTCAAGATGGTAGAGTTGGTAAATGCTGTGCTTGCTCCCATGACCCATCAAAATTACAACTAAGTTACAGGACAACCATTCGTGTCAATCAGTGAAATACTAGCTGAACAGAAGTCCTATAAGTAAGGATATATATAACAAAGAAGCCATGTTGACTCTAGCAGAGCTGGAGACGCAAAATAAGCTGGTCCCACAAACAGTGTGGTGGCTAAGAAACACGAGTGAATCTTGGCCATGGGGATCTCCCTGTAAGGAATGAGGGGGTTCCAGCCCCACACCAGGCTCCACAGTCTAGGGTTCCAGGGCTGGGAGGGGAAGTCCCCATAACTCCAGAGCTCTAGCACTGGGACAGCGGTGAGAAAGATGCCAAGGACATAAGGGGAGAAACTGAATTGTCTGGCTCAGCAAGAGAGATGGAGGGGTAGCTTTCTCCACAGGGGAAATGCTGGCAGACAGTACTGTTCCTGTTTTGAGCCCTCCCACAACACAGTCTGTGGGTACAGGTGGGCAACAGGTTTGACTCTCCGTCAGCATGGCTAACAACCTTTGCCCTGCCCTGGTGATTCCCTGAGACCCTGTCCCACCCAGTCTGTGGGCCTGCACAAGCTGCTTCAAATAGTTTTTTCATACAAATGTCTAGTCTCAGCTTAAGCTATGGACTTTTGTAAAATCTTTCATAGGTTCACAAATCCCAAACAAGCAGTGTCTGAGACCTCAGTGTGCTCCAAAACTCTTCCTAAGTGGCTCCTAGCTGACCACTAGTGGCAGCTGGCCTTGGTTTGTAGTTTAGCCTCTCCCAGGCACATCTAAGCCCACCAGGAGTGACAACCATCTGCAGATCATTCTGTAGCTCCAACCAGATAGCCCAAGGCTAGGAAGAAACAGTGGCTGAAGTAGCCTGCATCAGAGCCCCACCTAAAAGGCCCCAGAATCAACATACCCAGTGGCTGGCTTCAGATCACATTGGAATATCACCCAGTTAGCTCCACAACAATATACCCAAAGAGTGGACTCAGCAGGCCTCAGAGCCCGACTAAAGTGAATCAGGGTCCATGGGATCAGCCACTGTAAAACATTTCATCCGATTTAGTCACAGCCATTCCATAGCAAATCAAACTAAGGATCCATCCCTTCCACTGACAGGACAACAGCAATCAAGGCTTAACTACAACAAGACGGCAAACACGACTCGCACAAAGGACACCCCTGAAGTACCTGGATCAGGGGATTAGGGAGACTGCGCCACAAGGCCCCACAGGACACCTACCATGATGGGAGACAGAGCGGATCTACCTAATACATAAAAACAAATACCAAGAATCAGCTAAAATAAGGAGAAAAAGAAACGTGTCCCAAATGAAAGAACAGAACAAAACTTCAGAAATAGAATTAAGCAAAATAAATACAAGTAATTGACCAGATGTAGAGTTCAAAGTCTGGTTATAAGAATGTTCAAAAAACTTGGGGGAAGAGAAGATGAACTCTGAACTTTAACAAAGAGAGGGAAAACATTAAAATGAAAGTAGAAAACATAAAATAACGAGTCAGAAATGAAGATTACAATAACTGAAATAAGGAATACACTAGAGGGAATCAACAGTAAAGCAGATGAAGCAGATGATTGAATCAGCAATTTGGAAGGCAAGATAACAGCAAAAGAAAAAAATTTGAAATGAGGGTAGTTTATGATATCACTGAGATAACAGCAAGTGTACCAACATTTGCATCATAGAGATACCAGAAGGAGGACAGAAAGAAAATAATGGACTGAAAACTTATCTGAAGAAATAATAATAGTATAGAGGGATCACTCTGTAAAGTATATAATTGTCTAACCACTATGCTGTACACCTAAAATGAATGTAAGATAATATTGAATATGAACTGTAAATAAAAATAAAATAAGAAAAGAAAGAATGACAGAAAACTTCTCTAACCTGGCAAAGGAAATAAACATACAAGCCCAGGACCACAGAGAGTCCCAAATAAGATGAACCTAAAGAGGACCACACCAAGATACATCATAATTAAAATGCCAAGATTAGCCCTGGCTGGCGTAGCTCAGTGGATTGAGCGCAAGCCTGCAAGCCAAACAATCGTGATTCAATTCCCAGTCAGGGCACATGCCTGGGTTGCAGGCCAGTTCCCAGTGGGGGATGCACAAGAGGCAACCATTCATTGATATTTCTCTCCCTCTCTCCTTCCCTTCCCCTCTAAAGATAAATAAATAAAATATTTTAAAAAATAAAATAAATAAAATGCCAAGATTAAAGACAAAGAATCTTAATAGCAGCAAGAGAAAATCAGTTAGTTACCTACCGTAAAACTCTCAGCTGATTTCCCAACAGAAAGTTCCTGTGGACAGTTTCTGTTTAAATCTTCTCATAGGGTGAAAAGGAGTGAAAATTTGCTAAGCAATAATCTATAAGCATTCACAAATATACTAATAAATTTTAAAAATCTAGATGACGGGATACAGTACTGGAAATATATAAGATGTTAAAATTGATGCAGGAAAATAATAGAAAACTTGAATAGACCAAAGTATTAAATACATTGAAATAGCAATGAAAATCCTTCCCCTGCTAAAGAGCCCTAGGCCCACATAGTTTTACAGGTGAGGCCTACCAAATATCCATGAGACATTAAAATTCCAATTTTATATGTTTGCCCCCAAAATAGAAAAAAAACCAAAGCTATATAATCCATTTTATTAAGCTACTGTACTTTTTATTCCAAACATGATAAAAAGAATACAAAAACAAAAGAAAAATAACAGGCTCATTTTAGTTATGATTTTTGATGTAAAAAATCCTAAATATTAATTAATAGAGTAAAGAAACCTATTTAAAATAATAGATCATAAACTAGTAAAATTTATCCCAAGATTACAATAATTTCAACATCATAAAAATATATCAATTAATTTAAGATATCAACAGTCTAAAGACAAGTAATTATTATCTAAATAGATGTAAAAAACTTGATAAAATTTGACAGCATTTATGATGTATTAAGATTCTTTAATAATTAGAAGTATGGGGAGCTTTTTTAACTTGGCAAACATCATAAAAGCCGACAATAAGCACTTGATTTAATGGAGAACTTTAAAATGTATTCCCTTTAAGAATGGGAACAAGACAAGGATACCCACTATCACCATTATTGCAGAATACAGTAGCAGAGGGAGGTCCTGACCAATGCTATAAGGAAAGAAAAAAAAGGAGAATCCAAGATGGCAGCAGAGAAGGTGGAAGCTACACTCACCTCCTCCTCAGACCAAACTGGAATTACAACTAAACTATAGAGCAATCAACCAGAATAAGCAACTGAAGACTAGCTGAACAGAAGTTTATAACCAAGATTTACAGAAGCCACATCAAGAGTGATGGGAAAGGTGGAGATACAAACAGGGCTGGTCCTGCTCCCAGGGATGGTGGCTGAGACCCTCAAGGGACATCTTAGCTGTAAGGTGCTCCCCCTGAGGAGTGTGGGGTTTCAACCCCACATCAGGCTCCTCAGCCCAGAGCACCAGCGCTGAGAAGAGGCATCCATATAACATCTGGCTGTGAAAATAAGTGATTCTGTCCAGGGAGAGATAGGAGTCTGCTAGAGACACAGCCATCCTTTTAAAATCTCCTTCACAGCCACTCACCCAGGGCACAAGCAGAGGGAGGGCAGAGCAAACTAGAGTCACATGAGGAGAGACTGGGGTTTGTGGCTCTAGGGAGAGAGTTGAAAGGAGAGCCACCAGGATCCCTGTGCTGAATCACTCTGCTGCCCTGAAGACACCACCCTTCTCAGGTGGAGCACTCCCCTCAGGGCTGTATCAGCCCGGAGAAAAGAAGTAGCCCCACCCTCTGGAATCCATGTCACCCCACCCTGGGGAGCTTGTGCCCCGCTCGGAAGTCAGTTGCCTGGGCCAGGATGTAAAGGTCTGGGCAGACTCAATGGATGTTAGGGACTGTGCTATGTGGCTTTTGGGCAGGGCTCATTTCCCCCACTTTCTTATAAATCTGACTGGTGCCTCCCTCTCACAGGAGATCCACCAACTCCACTCTCCAGATTTCTTACGGCCCCGCCCTCCTGCTTCCTGGTGGCTATACCCTGCCAAGGTCTTGTCAGAATCCAGGGCAGACTGAGTTGTATAGATCTGGGGTAAGGGCCACTGTCCACACTTTCTACAAGCCTGACTGGCACCCCCCTCTGGTGGCTCTGCCCTGTTGAGATCAGGCTCCTGGCAGAATCTGGGAGATACTGAAGTATGTGGCTCTAGAATACGGAAAAATTTTCCCTTGCATGCCTGAGCAGTGCAGAGTACTCCCTTCATACAGACAAATCTTGGCCTGTTTGGGCCTGATAAACTCTGCTGGCCTCACCCAAATGATTCCTGGAGACCCTGAGCCACCACAAAGGTGTGCGAACAACCAGTGGATGGCAGCTAGACTTGGTATACCCTGGGATATTTGCTGAGTGGTCTCAGACTCTGCACTGGCACCAAATTTGAGCCTGTAGCAGTCTGATGCATATCACTCGCCTCTGCCTGATGACTCACTGAGAACACATCTCATGCAACCTTAGTATGGCAGAGGCTCTTTCATTGACTGAGCCTATCAGGCAGCAAGTAAGAGGAGGCATGAGAAGGCAGATCTCGAGGTTCCCTGTGATTTCTGCTACCTTCCCCCAGGCCCAGTGTTGGTAAAAGCCAGCCTTGGTGCGCAGCTTGATTCTTTCCACACACACCCAAGCCCAGAAGAGGCAGCCACAGACTATGAGCCACTCTATAGCTTCAAACAGGTTGCCCAGGGCCAGTCGCAGGCAACACCTGATGTTGGTTAGGACCACAGTCCCTCTCCAAGAGGCCCCAGAACCAACAGACCCAGTGACCAGCTTCAGACAACATCACAGCAGGGCCAAATTAGCTTCAAGAGTGGCATATCAAAAGGAAGCCATTAGCAGGTGCCAGATCCTGCTAATTCTGCTCTGTGTGGTCAGCACCTGCATAGCAGTTATACACTGTGGTCAAGGTTCAGCTTCACAGGCAGTCATCCTGAGGATTGACCCTCCACACAAATAGGTAATAGCAATCAAGACTTAATTACAACAGGAGGGCCCATGTAACCCACAAAGGGACATTCCTGGAGCACCCAGCACAAGTGATCAAAGAGGCTGCACGATTGGGTCCCATAGGATGCCCGCTATATAAGGCCACCCTGCCAAGGCTGGGCATCAGAGCATATCTACCTAATACATACAAATAAACACAAAGCAGTAGCAAAGATGGGGAGACAAAGAAACATGCCCCTTATAAAAGAACAGGATAAATCTCCAAAAAATAAGAGCAAAATGAAATGGGAGCAAACCACTCGAGTTCAAAAGAATGGTTATAAAGGTGCTCAAGGAACTTAGTGAGAACTACAAGAAACTTAGTGAGAGCTATAGCAACATGAAAATAGGACAGAGAAACCATAAGAAAGTACACCAGAAGTAAAGAATACACCATCTGTAATGAAGAATACACTAGAAGAGATAAACTAGTAGGTTGGATGAAACAGAGAATCAAATCAGTGATTTGGAAGACAAAGTAGAAGAACACACCCAATCGAAACAGCAAAAAGAAAAAAGAATTTTAAAAATGAGGATAGTTTAAGGGATTGCTGTGACAATATCAAGTATACCAACATTCGCATCACAGGAATACCAGAAGAAGAAAACAGAGCAAGGAATTGAAACTATTTGAAAAAAAAAGATGGAAAACTTCCCTAACCTGGCAACGGATATAGACGTAAAAGCCCAGGAAGCACAGGGTCCAAAACAAGATGAACTCAAGAGGCCCACACCAAGATGTATATAATTAAAATGCAAAAGGTTAAAGACAAAGAGAGAATTTTAAAAGCAGCAAGAGGAAAGCTGTTAGCTACCTATGAGGGAGCTCCCATAGACTCTCAGCTGATTTCTCAACAGAAACTTCCCAGGCCAGAAGGGACTAGCATGAAATATTCAATGTGATAAAAAGCAAAAAACTATAACCAAGATAACTCAACATGGCAAAGCTATCATTTAGAATTGAAAGACAGATAAAGAGCTTCCCAGAAAACAAAAAGTTAGAGTTAATCACCACCAAACCAGTATTACAAGAAATGTTAAAGGAACTTCTCTAAGAAGAAAATAAGTGAAGATTATAAACATGAATAAAAGAGCAATAACTGCATAACTATCAACAATTACTTTAAATGTAAATGGATTGAATGCTCCAATCATAACACATACAGTGGCTGAACAGACAATCAAACAAGACCCCCCACGTGTGCTGTCTACAAGAGACTCCAGATTGAAAGACACACACAGACTGAAAGTAAAGAGATGAAAAAATATATTTCATGAAGATGGAAACAAACAAAAAAAGCAGGGGTAGCAATACTTAGACAAAATAAGCTTTAAAACAAAAGCTATAACAAGAAACAAAGAAGGATCCAGCAATTCCACTTCTGTGTAGTTATTTGAAGAAACCCAAAACACTAATTCAAAAAGATATATGCATACCTGTATTCACTACAGCATTATTTACAGTAGCCAAAATATGGAAGCAACCTAAGTGTCCATGAACAAATAAACGGATAAAGAAGAAGTTGTGCATACATACAATGGACTATGACAGCCATAAAAAAAAGAATGAAATCTTGCCATCTGTAACAATAAGGATAAACCTAGAGGGTATTATGCCAAGTGAAATAAGTCAAACAGAGAATGATAAATGCCATATGATTTCACTTACATGTGGGATCTAAAAACACAAAACAAACCAACAAACAAAACAGAAACAAATCCATAGTTACAGAGAACAGTTTGACGGTTGCCAGAGGGGAGGGGTTTTGGTGAGATGGGTTAAAAAGGAGAAGGGAATAAAAAGTACAAATTTGTAGTTACATTTTGTAGTTTGGGTTAGATGACATTATCATAACTTAGAGATGACAATTCTTGCAATGATAATAAAAATTTCATAATGGGGAAAGGAGAGACTTTCTCCAAACTGGGAGAATTAGCTAATTATATAGACAAAAATAAAACTAAACTTTTATATCACACCATAAACAGTGAAAGATTTCATATGGGTGAAGGCCCAAATATAAAAGGTAGAACTATAAAGTTAATGGAAAACAATGTAGGAGTACCTTTATGATCTGCAGTGGGAAGTGAGTTTTTAAAGTAATACTCAATAATGATTTTTTAACATTAAAATTAAAGATTTCTGCTCAGCAAAGGAGACCATGATCCAAGCTGATGGAGCAGAATGGAAAAGACAGGTGTTGGTACTATTTAGACTACACAATGTACTCCTGAAACCAACAGGAAAAGATAAGAACTTCCACAGGAAGTAGGACAAAGGCATGACTAGGTGATTAAAATGTGAGAAAACACAAAAGCAAGTGTATGAAGAGATGCTCAAATACAGAAATTTAATCAAAATGCAAACAACAATGTGAAGTCACTTGATGTGCATAGAAATCTAGATAATACCAAGTTTTGGCTGAAATGTGGAGATGTAAGAAACTTTATTAACTGCTAATGGAAATGAAAAATAAATAGCCATTCAAAAGAGCAAGCTCACAGTGTGGGTAAAATTGAATATAGTTTATAATCTTGTTCCTCTATATATGTACCCAAGAAAAATTTGAAAAAACCCATAAGAAACACATATAAAGTTGTCTGTGCAAAGTTACATTATTTGCATTAGCCATTATCTTGTTTGGGGTTTATGCATCCCAGAAAAATTCTAATACAGATCCATGATGGGTCATTACAAGGTTGTTTACATCAAGTAACACTGTGGGAAGAAAGGAGCTGGAAACAATCTAAGCGCTTACTACTAGGGGAACAGAGAGAGAAATATGAAGGAACACATAGGGAATACCAGGCAGATTGAGAAAAAGAATTGCCTAAATAAAAAGTGTAAGAAAAAGAACGATACTATAGCAATGAAAAGTATAAAATACTTGTTCCAAACAACATCATTTACAAATATACACACCAATAAAAGAATATCCATCTGACATAAAGTGAGTTTGGGGTGGAAAGGGAATGGGGTGGTGTGGTGGCTGCCGAGCTGAGAAAACCAATCTGACTTGCCACCTCCAAGGGCCCATGTGTTAACCTTGGGCCCTGAGTGCATGGCTGGCAGGGAAATCTCTTTGGCTCAGGGACTGGTTGCCTAGAAATGAAAGAAAAGCACCTTGAAAAGAAAACTAGTTAGAACCCCTTGTTCTGATAGATAATCACAGAGAACAATCTGGGCCTCACAGAAAGGTGAAGAAATAAACTGTTGGGTCTTTCTAAAACCTATTTTCAGGATGATGAAGTGACAGCCTACTCCAAATAACAAGGCTGTGTTGCCAAATACAAGTAAATCATACTTACACTGTAATGGAAAACTTGATTTGACTATCAAGTCCATGCAAGGTCAACAACATAGATGTTAGCAATAATTGAGTTCTCACTGAATTAAAGAACAGGAGGCAGGATGGACATGGCTCTGGGCTAAGAATTAGCAGGCCTGGGTACTATCAAATTTGAACCTCCCACCAGCTAGACATGTAAATTGGAATAAGTGTTTAGTCTTTTTAGATTGTTTTCTCACTTACAAAAGGTAAAGCAAGATTACTTCCAAAGTCTCATGTAGATATAACATGTTATACTATCATTTTCAAGTGTAATTTTATTTTCTACAGATTTTATAGAGAACAGTTTTTGGTATCTCATTAATCAATAATTATTCTTTATTGTTACATCACTTTTTCCTACATGTATTCTAAGATAGCAACAAGACTTGGTGGTTTTGTAATTTTTTCTTTGCTTATTTTTTCTCCTTTTCAAAGATCAGTCATGGAAGCTTATCCTTTCATAGCAAGAAACAAAACAAAACAGTGAAATGAATATTGGCAGAGTAAATTTTTTTAAAGCAGTCTAAAAATGTTAAAAGTTCAAGTTGCTGGGCCATTCATTTTTTTTTCATACACTCTCACAAACCTGACCGAACTCCATCAGTTTGTCATTCAACCCACTGCTTGAATATACCAGCCTGCCTGGAACCTGAGGGCCTTGCACTAGCTGGTCCCTCTTCCTGGAACGTTCTTCCTGGAAGCCTCCATTAAAGGTGGCTTCTCCTTTAGTGGTGGTAAAGGGTGGAGCCCACCCTAACCACCCTACTCTCAATTGCAACCCCCATTCCACTCCGTGATTCCCCCTTATCCACATATCACCTTCTAACATACTTTATATTTTTGGGGGTGTGCTCTGTTTTTTGTTGCTGACTGTCCCCACTCCACACATCAACCCATCCCTGAGAGAATATAAGCCACTCACAGGCAGGGGACCATTGCCTGTTTTATTCATCAGTTTTATTCAATGATATATCCCAGAGACCAAGGATAGTGCTAGCTCATAGATGGCACTCCCTACATATATAGATACTGCTGGATAAACGAACAAATTAAAGGGAATAATCTATTACCATTACAACATGTTCATTTAGCTCTGCTCTCTGTTGCTACAGTGTTGCCAGATGCTCCCACTTTTAGTTTGCTTTGCATCTAAAAGCCAAAGAAATCATATTGTATAATCTGGGAATGGATAGAAAATAAAAAAGGGGGCCACTCCAAAACAGCAAATACTGTCGAGGTTAAGGATACATAAGCTACCCACTTTCTATAGTGAACTAGGCAACAATGAACTCCTGCCTCCCATATCCACATTTAACCTGAAGAGAATTAGAAACCCAGACAGACCCCCAGATGGCTTCAGGGTAAACAGGGCAGAGTGAGGCCTGATCCCAGGGTCTGCATCCCCTCGATATGATAGAAATGAACAGAAGGTAATAATAAGAAGCCAATCAAAAAAGATGGTAGAACCACCCTCTAATTTCTGCTTCCCTGAAGCTGTATCAATAATCAATAAAATTCCACTCTGATACTCCCAAATCTTGAGAGAAATAATGAATGAAGTGGGATTTCTTATGACTTTTTCTCTTCTGACCTTAGTAGTTAGGTTGGGGTGGTGATTGCTGCATGGAGGGTTGGGGAGATCAGAAATGTGAATGATGAGGACGGATACATCCTGCAGAACTTATGAGACCTTTCACACAGTCTCAGGACACTACAGGACACAGCTGCCACAATGTGGCCCACACATGACCAGCTCAGCTGAGCTCACTCCTCTGCACTGACTGCACCACTGACATGTGCCCTTCAAGATGAAGCAAGTGCACAGACTAGGAAATAATACCCAGTCCTCACAGGGCCACAAACAGGGTCAGAAAGGCGTCAAGGAGAAATCAACCCCATGGATCAGAGCACCAAAGGCTGAACAGAGCTGCCTGAACGTGAGCAAGATGGAATGAAATGGCATGGCACTTTAGTAACATACTAATTTCTAAGCCACTGGTAATAATTGATTTATAAAGGGAACTTTATAAATATGAGGGAAAAAATTGACAAAAAAATCCACAATCCTGAAGGAATAAGGGAAAGTATTTTGTCACAGAAAAACTTAAAAGCATAATAGAAACATGAATAGAGTAAAACAAAAACTTAACAATGAGATAGGCAATTAATGCTTGTCATACTAAAATGATAAATTTAGGACTAAAAGAAATGCCAAGGAATAGACATAACACATAATTATTTTCAAAGGCCTAAGGAAATCAGAGATAGAATGCAGAATTTAAAACAATTATAGAAAAATGATAGATATAAAAAAGAAAGGAACACAGTCTATTAAAAAGTTAATAATGGGATCTCTGAAGTAAAAGTCCAGCCCAAAGTATTCAAAGATCCAAATACAAGAAAATATTCCTAGAATGAATAAGCATCAGAATTTCTAAGTTGAAAGACCACACTTTGTATTTAAAAAATTGATACAGAATCATCAACTGTAAGACATATTCTGGCTAAATAATTGAATTCCAAGTTTCAAAAAATAATTCTCCAAGCAGAGAAAGCAAGTCACCTACAAGTAGAA
>PVKM010017982.1:0-25420 GCA_004027735.1 Carollia perspicillata
GCTACACCAGCCAGGGCACCAGTGGGCTTCTAACTTGACAGTCCACCACAGCCAACGGGGAGCTTGTAAAAATGCCAATTCCTGGGTCCCACCTTCAAAAGCTCCGATGCAGTCATCTGGGGTTGACTAAAGGGACTCTGCCTTTTAACACGTGGTTCCGGGAAACCTGGTGCAAACTGTCAATGGAACAATGAGAAGTATTGCAACATTATTCATTTTCCCAGCAAAAAGCCAAGTATCTGTATGGGAGTAGGGACCGCTGGTGCCTGCTAAAACCGTAATTTAAGCAATGATTGTCCTCACTGAGGATACAAACTTTAGGATCAATTTTACTTTCAGCCTGGTTTCTATTTTATGCATTAAAATGATATAAAAATATACTGCCATTAATATTTTATGTAAATATAAAAGTGGTTTAAATTTTAAAAACAAATTTTTGTTTTTAATTGATTATTTGCTAAAGAAGTCAGTGTTATTTTTAAGCATGGAGAAAGGCTGATGACCACCTGCTAGCATTTTTTGTTTTAAAGACGTTAATCTAGTATACTCTTTCCTTGTATCTTCCAAAAATATACACTATCTAGAATATATCACTTACATGCTACTGAAGATGCTAAAGAAGAACTATGACATTGTTTGGCAACAATTTCATTTGGAGTTACCTCTGACCATCCATCTTGTTCAATGAGGAGTAGAAAGCATGGCGGAGGACAGAAGTTCAGATACGAGGCAGCAGCTATATGAATCCCGCCATCAAAAGCGCATGGAGCTCAGGCAAGTGTACATGATGTGAATGTTGACACGGGTCCTCTGTCAGAAGTTATGCAGGTCATGGAAAAAACCCGCAGAATGGTTTCAAAATAAAAATCTTGGCAGGATCTTCTCACCTCTCAAAGAAGCTGATGGCCCTAGGCCCTAAGAACAAAGCCTCAGGTTTCCTACGTCTAGAATCTTCCGGGTAGCAATATCACAAGGGCAGAGGCTAAGGGCAGCCACAAGAGATGCAGTAGGGAATCAACATTCACAGAACACATGTCAGGGCTCCAACTGTGGGCCAGGAGATGTGCTAAGTGCTGGGACCAAACCAGTAATTAAAATGTACTCTCTGTTCTCAAGAAGTTTATAAACTGCTAGAAGTCAGGTTTCTGGCCCCAGTGGGTGCCAGCTTCTAGTCATGTCATTAAAGCTCCTGAGCCTCAGGGGGCTTTTTATTTGTAAATTAGAAATAGTAAGTTCTTCAGTTGTTAGCATCAAACGAGAATCTCTGTAAACAGTAAGTTACTAATGGATAATTAATTGGAGTTTCTCAGAGCATTGTGCAGAGGAAGACAGAAGTGGGGTATCACGGAACCCCCACCAAATGCGCAAACAGTTAATGAGCAGAAAGGAAGGAACTGCCAGTTACTGCAGCCAGGTGCATTCTTAACGAGGAGAACACTAATGAGGGCACGGTCCTGGACAGTTTTACTGATATCCTCTGATTCTTAGACATTTCACAGGATGAATAATTGGAGGAGGGAGTGGTATCCTACAGACTGGGACAAAAGTATGGTCCCGCTCTCTCTCAACATTGTGAGATCCTAAGGGGCAGCAGTGGGCTAAAAACCCCATGAAAGCTCAGGCCCAACAGCCAAGTAACTCTTACTGCTCAGCAAACTTCCTGGAACATTCCACTAAGGATAAATACCCTCTTTCAGATGCATTCAATCCACCACAGAAATAACTGTGCTGGTGACCATGTTGCCTGCTGCTATCTTTCTCCTCTGGAACAAAAAGAAAAAGACTAGGGCCACTCAGGAATCAAACTACGGTCAACAGATGATACATTTATGGATATAATTTGACTTGTAAGAACCACATGGCTGGAATTCTGAACATCTAGGTTACACTGTCTCTCCAATGCTACCATATAGATTTGAGGTCTTTCAATGACTGAATTTGTTTGTCTAACAAAGTAAGTTCATATTAATTTCACCATTTTTTACAAGGCTTTGATGATGGCCAGATTAGAGTACAAATGAGAAAGCACTCTCAAGTGTTAATATCACTCATAAGTAATTATGATTAAACATGCAAACATCAAGTGCATCCATACGGGGATGTTACAAGACAACTGGCTTTAATTTTTAGACTATAGTGTAAACTGTACTCTTGAAAACTAAGAAACCTGTGTAACAAATTATTCTACTACCTCTTCTGGAACTGCAATCATCATTTGTAAAACTTCACATGTTCTAATCATCGAAGAAGGTAATCAAACCCTAAATACAAATCCAGGCTTAATCTCCATATAATTCATTTTACTTTATTCATACAATAATATAGTCAATTCTCTAAAGATAAATTCTGGGGTAAATGAGTCAGGAAATGCTTTACATTACACATACACGCACACAAAGGTGGAGAGCAGGAAACACGCCAGGTTCATGAACGCAGTAGATTCTGTCACCCATTGTAAAAATAGGTGTCACCATGGTCTCTTTCCAATCCTAAAAAAAAACCTTCGAAATTTGATGATAGATTGTTAATTCCCATGCCATTATATTTAGTCACCGATAACACACTGAAAATTCCAATTAATCTAAACATCTAGGCATTTAAAAATGAATTATTTGCAAGCAAGACATCACAAGAAAACTAACTATAGACTGATATCTCTTATGAATAGAGATATTAAAATCCTTAACAAAACACCAGTAAGCCAAAACTAGCAAAATACTTAAAATTACATATCATAACCAAGTGGGATTTGTCTGAGGTATGCAAGAGTGGTTTACCATCTGCGAATCAATTCATGTAATCCACCATATCAATAGACTAAAAACAAAAACCATATAATCATACCAAGAGATGCAGTAAAAGCATTTGACAAAATCCAAATCACTTTCACAATGAAAACATTCAACAGACTACAAATGGAAGGGAACTTTTTTAACATGATAAAGGGCATTTACAAAAAAATTAGATCATGTATAATGGTTTAAGACTAGAAGCTTTCCCCTCCGGGGTCAGAAAGAAGTAAAGAATGGATTGTACTAAAAGTTCTAGCTAGGGCAATTAGGCAAGAAAAAGAAATAAAAGCTATTCACATTGGAAAGGGAGAATTAAAATGAACTCTATTCACAGACGACATGATCCTGAATATAGAGATTACTGAGAAATTCATTTTAAAAACTAGAACTAATATAAATGAATTCAGCAAGGCTGCAGGATACAAGACCAATATACAAAAATCAACTGTGCTTCTACATCTTTGCATGAATCCAAAAATAAGATTAAGAAAACAATTCTACTGTAGCTAATGGTACTGTATTGCATATATGAAAGTTGCAAAGAGAGTATCTTAAAAGTTCTCATCACAAGAAAAATACTGTAACTATGTCTGATAACCAGACTTACTATGGTAACCACTTCACAATATATACAAATATCAAATTACGGTGCATGTCTGAAACTAATGTTATATGTCAATTATAAAAAAGAAAACAACTCTATTTATAATAGCTTCAAAAATAATAAAACAACTTATGAATAAACTTCACAAGAGAAATATAAAATCTATAGTCTGAAAACTACAAAACATTGTTGAAAGAAATTTTAAAGAGTTAAATAAATGGGAAAAACATCCCATGGTCATGGTTAATTGTGGTGTCTTCACAGCAGTGGTACTTGAGAAAGAAGCTTCCTCATCTTCTGAGAGAGCTGCCAGAAACCAACTTCTCACACTACCAGGGAAAACCAGATACCCTCCTTCTCACTCCTGCTCACTTGCGGAGGAGCCAGCCTGACGTTAAAACTGACACAGAGACAGAAACTAGATCCATCCTTGATGATAATGTTGAGATGTTAAATCAAACTAATCCTGAAGACTTACCCACCTCTGGACTCTATTACCAGGCAACCTAAGTTCCCTTTATTATTAAAACCAGTTTGAGTTCACTCTCTTTACTCATAATCAAACACATTTTAGCTTGGCCAAATGACATAGCTTGAAAATGCTAATAAATAGTGAAGCATGAATATAATCTTTGAGGCAGTGTTGAAATGGCAATGCTTGAGGAAAGGTAAACTATGTTTCCCCACAGGGTATTGAATTATGCTCCAAACTTTTTCTAGCTCAAAGACCTTACCTGAGCTCCATAATTCCATAATTCCACGCACAAGATCTACTCGTACGTGTAATATGACTGATATTGAGCTCGGATTCTAGCCCCACATCGACTCTCCTGCAATGTTCCTATGCAAAAAGCATCACCTATTCTCGCATTCGCCCAGTACTAAACCTTCAGAATCCTTTCTCTCTCCCTGTTTCTCCACATTTGTATTCTCAGGAGCCAAAATACTTTTCAGCCCTGGCTGGTGTTGCTCAGCTGGTCGGAGTGTCGTCCCATAAACCAAAAGGTCACAGGTTCAATTCCCTGTCAGGGCACATGCCTAGGTAGTGGATTTGGTCCCTGGTCAGGGCGTGTACAAGAGGCATCCCGTCAATGTTTTTCTCCCTCCCTCTTTCTCTAAAATCAATAAACATGCCCTCAGGTGACAAGAAAAAAATACTTTTCATAAAATACTCTTAATTTTACCTACTTCTTGTTCTTAAGACTTCCTTATTTTAGGCTAGACCAGTTTTTACTTTCCACCTAGTCTCCTTGACTCCAGTTTTTCCCCATTACATCCATTCCAGATGCTGCTCAGATTAAGCTTTTCACATTAATATTTCCACCGTGTCACTGCCTTACTCGAAAAGTTCCCCTCACTGAATGCAAAGGAGTGCTCCACAGTCTACACCAGCGCAGGTTAAGTGCCTACTGAAAATTAAACCGGACAGTGGTAGTAACAGTGGTGGGTTGTTTCATTTGCTCTAGTGAGGTACAAAAGAGTCACTGTGGGCATCTTCAGGAGACTAAATCATCTTTTTGGGACGGGCTGGGATCCATATACCCAAAACTTGGGAAAGAAAGGCAACTTCGGGGTTATGCACAGTGTCTCCTGCTTCTTCATTAGCACAAAACATTCAGTTCTTTTCCTCACTTTTCCCATGCTGTGTTCTTGCCTCATCAAAAACGGGCCTGTCCTCTTTCCCTTAACCACCTCTATGGAGAAATCATACCTGTTCTCTTAGTTCTTACATGAACTTCCCACTTATTAATCAATATACCTGACAGAGCTGCAAATCTAAAAAGTCTCCCTGTTCCCATGGAGATCCCGTTGTTCCTTTTTCGTTGCCTCTGCTGACATTAATGTCCAAAACAACATGACATGTTTAATGAAGAAATTAAAATCCAGAGATCATGGATATGAGCAAAGCTGGAATTCCATTTAATGAAGAACAAACTTAGTAAAGTATAAATAACCATAATATAATCATTGTCATTTGCTTATAAATAACATGAAGAAATTAGACTAAATTAATTTTTAAAGAATATTTCAGCTCTTCAATTCTAATTCTAAGGTTTTCCGAAATATATCATCACATGCAAAAAAGAAAATAAAATAAAACATTTAATTTAAAAATTAAATTTAGATTTTAGATTAAATTAAATTTAGTTAGAAGGTCTATAATCAATACATTATACCTCAGGCCAATTTCCCTAGGTAGTAAAATAAAGAGAAACACAAGTCAATGCAAATGAGCATTATTTTGGTTTAAATAGCAATCCACTTTTTAAACCACTCCAATTTCAACATAAGTTACTAATTACAAAAATATGAAAGTCATTCCTTCCTTAGGGAAGGTCAGTTTTCCCAAATATTTCAGAGCTCACCTGGTGTACTTGTGAAAACATTGAAAATAGAGCTAGGAGATATTCTATATTTAAATTACACAAGTATGTATTTAAAAATTTAAATCAGTATATTTTATAGATTCTGGTATATGTAGTTTTCCATACTGTAAATACATCTATCTTTTATATATGTATACCATACTTATAAATACTTGTCATACACACAAATACATGCAAACACAGCTGAAAAAGTTTAAATCTTACTCATTCAAATTATCTCTAATCACTTGGCAGATGAGAAAGCAAAGATAACGGTTTTATTATTAATAACTATAAGATATATGTTCTGCAGGTATTGAGAAAACAATAGCTTCTGGTTCAGAAAAGCATATACAGCCCTGGCCAGGGCTGGTTCGAAAAAGCATATACAGCCCTGGCCTGGTCAGTTAGTTATGTAGCACCATCCCAATACACAAAGGTTGTGGGTTCAATCCCCAGTCAGGGCACACACAAGAAGCAATTAATGAATGCAAAGATAAGCGGAATAATAAACCGACGTCTGTCTCTGTGTGTATGTGTGTCTCTCTCTCCCCTTCTCTCTAAAATCAATAAAAATAATTTTAAGCATATGCACATGGCCTTCATGGAGAAGCAATGATGTGACCAGGACAGGCTTCCACAGCACTCTGCACTTCCCTCTCTACATCACACGGGCTGTCCCCTCTCACCATCCTGTGCATTTCTCAGGGGAAAGGACTATGCGAGGAGTCCCCACAACGAAGCACAATGCATTTCGGAGGGACCTAGTAAATTTTCTTCCACAATCAGAAAAGCTTTTAGATCTACTGTTCTATTGACTTGGCTAATTTTGAAAGCATGTTTGAAGCTACATATTTTCAGCATAAAACACCTCACATTAAGTAATACATTCTATAATTCTACTCATGTTATGCAATGTTATTTCCCTTCTCTTGTTTTGTACTTTCAGACTTCACAGGAAAACTCAGTTCTAATTTCCATTTCTAAGAATCGGTCAATAAAGTCAACATTTTGTAGACTCCGATCATATACCCTCCAGCCTACAAAGTCCACGTTTTTTAAATATCCAGGTAGAACAATGATCAGCTCACTTCCCTCTTTCTTCAAATCCATGTCTTTTTTGAGATGTGACTGAAAACTCCACATGGAATTTCAGATTAGAAATGTCAGGGGGTAATGACAATAAAACTGTATTCAGCGAAACCTCAATTATCTAGAGTCTTCAAGGAATAAGTCCTTCAAGATGGCTGAACTTTTGTTACAGTGAACACTTTCAGGACCCTACTTTTTACTCTAATTTTTAAAGGCCATGTTTATAAATTGTGTTACAGTAGAATGCCCTGAAGACTTAAGCAATCCTTAGTGACTTGAAGGTACCAATTTGAACACTGGTTACAGTGAGGAGTGACCTCTGCCAAGCCCCGTATCTGATTGCAGAACTGCACGGGTGTGTCGGGTTATGTTCGGCATGGTATTGTGATACCATCAGGGACACGCAGTTCCCCCCAACACACAAACATGCCCTGTATCTCTTACACCTTCATGGACTCCTCTGAGGAAAGCAGCGTTCTCCCCACCCAAATTCCGACCATCTTCCATCATGTCAAGAGCCAGTTCTACTCTGAAGAGGCTCGTCCTCTTTAGACTGAGAATGCTGAGCAGTCCCTCTCAGTTTATGTTACTTTGCTGACTAGTGCTCAGAGGTTGTTTCTGGAGGTCCTCTTCTTCCCGTTAATTCTAAAATTCAGCACGCTTTCATCTGAATCGGTGATACTGCAAGGTACCAGGTTCCAACAACTCTGAAAGTTTTCCACAAAATAATCCTAACTAAAGTCCAAGGTCTATCTTAAATTGTTGATCTTCCTTTGTATCCACTGTCCCTTTCACTAGCACTGAGCACAACACAGTGCTTAGAAAATCAAAATGTGACTGACTAGACTACACCCAGCCACAAGGAAAAAAACTCCCCTTTCCCCTAGCACAGAAAAACAAGGCGGCGCCGAGTACTACAATTATAACGAGCCACAATCCAAATACCACAGAATCTCCTAATAAGCCAGATGTAGTCTAAATAAAATGAGGTTACTAAAGATTCAATGACTTCACTTGATCTCTTCAGAAAAACTCTTGGAAACAATGGCCTAGGATTTCCTTCAAGCTTTTTCAAGTCAGTATTTGTAAATCATGTTTCTGTTTCCAAGGAAACTAAGTAGGTTATACCTACAGCAAGAAAACTCTACCAATGTCATTTTCCTTTTATCCTTGCTTACACACATGGCTACTGCTTATGAGAAGGAAAAAAAATTGCCTTCCATATCACATATATCACCATGAAATGAGAAGGAGGCTAGAGCATCACGTCCTCGGCCTGAGACTCCTCCTGGGAAGACTAGAATAAAAGTCTGCCCAGAGAGCTCCAAAGAGCTGGAAAGTAACTTATGATCTAGTTCAGTAAGTAACCCTCCCATTCTGTAGCATTTAGCTTAATTCATTACGGGAAAGCTGAAACAAAAAGAGTTAAAAATCTGGACTTACTAGAAATAGCCACATCAGGTCAGGCATTTCTGGGTTCAAATTCCAAATCTCTTTCCTTGGCTGAGTTACTTCACTTCTGTTTCTAACTCTTTTTTAAAAAGGGAAAATACCTAGCTCAACACTGTGCTAATATGAATTCAGTTAAAAATGAATATAAAATACCAAAGTCAGAACAATTTTGTCTCTGAAAAGTCTCCAAGGACCATGTTCAAAGATGGCGAAACTGGTAGCCATTCAAGAGTTTTATATGATGTGTGAAGTAAGGATGTTTTGTTGCACGCTCATCTTAGCGAGTTGACATGGAGTCAGGCATTTTCAGAAAGTACAGGAGAGTATCCTTTCTCCCAACATCTGCAAATAAACTTTTAACTCTGAGAATGCAGACCCATCTCTGCTGGGTCCGCAAATACCAAAGCTTGCTCTGACTTTTCCTTCAATCAACAACCTTGATCTTCTCTAATAAAATAGGAAAACTGAGGCACAAATCACAGCATGGATGAGTCCTAAACATAATGACAGAGTTTGTTTAAACAGTTGCAAATTCCTAAACACCATGATTAAACCTCAGGACCTTGGAAAGCATGAAAACCCCGACCCAAAGATCCAGATGTGTGTGTTGGCTGCTCGATCTGCTGAATAACAAGACTCAGACACTACCTCTCTGCATTTTTGACACATTGTTAGTTTTAAGTATTTTCACAAACATTTAACCACACAGCATCCTTTAAAATATAAATATGTTATACATATATTCATGTGCTTTTATGATTTAAATGTGTGCGACTGCAAAGCGACTTTTATCTAAAGCAGTAACTCATTATTTTCCCACACTACAGGCCCCAGCTCCACACACTGCTCCTCCAAACGCTTTTTTAAAATATTCCTTTTGAATGATAGGTGCATCTATTGGCCCACAATGCAAATATTCAGAATTCAATTTTCTATTCTCTTTGCTTTATAATACAAATAAATCTAAAAAAAGGAAGAAACTAAGAAATGTAATCAACCAACCCGCTAAACTAATTTTACAGGCCACCGTCAGCCTACAGTACCAAATGATCTTTAGACACTGCTGCTCTAAGTTTCCCTCTGTTCCCTTTGCCTCTTCCTGAAATCCCAAGAATCCCGGTCCCGGGAATGTAACCATTTCAGCCATCACACTAAAGGTGATTCAGATTTCCAGTTTATCATACAAGGCTAATGCTGAACTCACTGCTCAAAATCTTGAAATTACACACTGATGAGAGGACACTGAGCCCATTTTAATTAAGTGCTAAAAATGGTCCTGGTAAATGCTAACTATCAGTATTTGCTTATCCCCTGACAAAAGCTTGGTGTTAGAAAACTATTATTATTATTATTATTATTACTATTACTATTACTACTACTACTACTACTACTACTACTACTACCACTATCACCAAATCCAGAAGCACTAGAGTCTTAGGTGTAACTTTTGACTTAGAGCCCTGAGAGGTAAATCCCTATCTTTGCTTCTTCCTTCATTGGACTCAAGCTCTGTAACCTAGTGCAAGTCACAGTACCTTTATCTACAGAACACAGACGATATCTAGAGCTCTTTCAAGCTCCCAGGATTCTTTAGGCCTAATGCCATAGAGATCCTGTCTACTGAATAGGGAATAGCTGTCTCAAACCTCAGACATGGCTTTGGGTTTTGCCACAAGACTGAACGCATACTTCCCAGATATTAGTCGACGCCATGGCAAAGCACCACTGTAGTGCCAACCAAGCACCACAGGCCTTGGTAACCTTTTTTTTTTTTAAATAAATTTTTGTGCAAAGAGTCTTCATCACAGACTTAACATTTTTTAGAAAATAGTTTGCTAGGTCACTTATGTAGCACTAAACTATAATTGAGCAATTATATTCAAAACATTAAAAGGTATTGTATTTAAGAAAACAAGTAAACAAGTCCACATGGAAAACCGTATTTCCAAAACCCCAAAGTGGCATATGTTCAGAGGCCTGGTTTTGTAACATTAACATGTGTTTACCTTCTGAAGGTTAGGAAAGGCTATTTTTATCACTAACTTTTTACTACTCAACTTAGATTGCTAACATCATTATATAAATGGTTCTAAAAAAATCTTTTTGCCCTATATCAATCCCCATAAGTATTTAAGCCCCTCACAATGTAAATCTTACTTTGCTCAGAAACGTAAGCTAGAACCCTCCGACCAAGACAGAACTACATGAGACCAACAAATCAAAGTGCTGGTCTTGTATCAGACGCTGTAACTCTCCCCATGTAACCACCTTTAGCATGGCCACGTATGTTTTCCCACACCACAAACACCAAATCATTCATTTAGTAGATCTTGCAAAACAAAGCAGGTACTAAGTACAGGGTACTAGGGAAGCCCTTCCAATGGACATCCATAACATTCTTCCCCTTTTGTAAAATCCCCCACTTGTAATGCAGCCGTTTCAGCCCCTGGTCCCATGGCCCCACATGGGTGAAGACTGTCTACCTTCTTCACTCCAGGACACCAGGTCCTGAGGGGAAAGAGGACGGCACATGCAATCAGGGTGAAATGCTAACAACAGCGCCACTCACCCAACATGCTGTAAATTTAAAATTACTCCTAAGTAAATAATGGTTTTCATTATCATTCTTAAAATTTTATTTAAAAAATTCTAGAACACTGTACAATTTTGTTCTGGCTGTAGAAAAAATTTTCAGTTCAACTTTTTTAGGATCACTAATAGGAATATCTCTTTCAGTGATAGGATATCCTTTCATAGCTGGTCATGGGAGGGCTTTTTTTTTTCATAGTGTCAAGTTAAAACAATGAATTGATTTAAAAATGTTGTGATTTCAAAGACGTCAGTCTAGGTGCTACGAGATGCCGTCAACAGTACAACAGAGAATGCGTGCTCAGAGGTCCTACACCCTCTACATCTGTGTGTAGATGCACAGGGCGGAGGGGGTGGGTGGAGGTGCAGGAGGGCATTGGGGAATAAATGGCAATGGGAAAAAGTGCAATAAAAATCAACTGTTTTTAAAAAGGGGACTCTACCTGTAAAATAGCACCGCAGGGGTATGCTGGCTACCAGTGGTCACTGACAAGCAGAGAATCAAAGTCCACATATTCAATCAGAGGCATTTGGCTAATTTAGAATGCATCACTTTCATTTGACTTCATAGATCTTTTTGAGGAAAAAAAACAATCAAAATTAAGAAAATGTTACCTTTTCCTCGAAATGATCTGAGACAAAAGACAACTTCAAAATCACTATGAATATGGACAAGCGAGCCATAATTCATTTCAGCCTAATTTCAAAAGCCTTCGTCTATTATGATGCTAGCAGATGAAGTACAGTGATTACACAAATAACCGGGCATCCCAACATGAGACCTATTCAATATTTTATCCTAGCATCACAGCTTACAGCATGATTTAGAGACGAATGATTCGAGTTTTGTTACAAGTAGATGGAGTTAGCTAAACTGTGACATTGGCATACATCCTGAAAAGTGAACTTAATATGAGAAAGATGAGAACAATTTTTCCCACTGGACTGGTTACCTATCCAAAACTGGGCACTAAAATTTATTTTATCCTGTTATTAAAATACACACACACTATACAAAAATAAAGAAGTATATACAGGTAACAAAATTTCCCAGAGGAGGTGTTTTTGGGGCTGTGAGTCATCTTGGTCGCACATACTGTACTTTATTCGAATGATTTGTACATTTTGTTTCTAGACAGTCCTGAGGACTGCATCATTGTTCCTCTGTGGGCGGGCAGAGATACTCAGGGAAGGATCAAGCTCATCTCTGTTATCCGGCGTGTGTTCAACCACAACTGCTGTTGACGCTGCTGCACAGTCCCATAAACTGAGACTCATGGAGATGAATGTGGTAGCGGAATGTCTTGATTTGTGTCTCCTCTGAATTGTTACAAATTACGTACCACTCAGTCCCATACGGTTTCAGTGAATCTACATGCTGGAAGTCTGGAACGCCCAGGACCCTACTTTCTTGGTCAAGGCAGATTCGGTTTTTACTGCATTTGTCTCCAGCTCCCCGTACCTTCTGCTCAACCTCTTTACTTTCTGTTCCCGGCACCACCACTTCCCAGTGTCAAGGGCTGGGAATGTAATATAGCTAGAGCCAGCACCCGGTTTCAGAAGTCTCTCATTTTCTGTCAAGAAAACATTTTCCTAGTTTAGTAGATAAGTTCATGAACATATATACAGTTTTACTAACTAAATCCACCAACTTCTAAATTCATTAGATTTATTTTAGGTAGCAATAGACGAGCACACCACAGGAAACCAATGGACAATGGTGGCTGATAAAACACAGAGTGGCTAGGCTCTCGTATTTTAAACTACGCAGTAAACATCACTAAAGGAGGTTAGTTTGCCCTTTATGCCCTTTATGTAGACAGTCCGCAGGGGCATCGTGTACCTTTCTTTGTACACTTTAGCCACTTTTGTTAATTTTATTGATTTCTGAAATGATCTGCTGGGCGTTTGTCTTTTCTTTCGGACAGTAAGCTGCACAGTTCACAGCAGGCTGGGTCGCCATTATACTCAGTACATCACCGGGTCCACGCACAGTGGGGGCCACTGATTGCTTTCATGTTGGTAAGAGATCTGTTCTCCTACTAAATAAGCAACGTTTATTGGATGGCAGTACACATAAATCTCCAAAAACAAGCTGGAGACACAACTATGCACCTCAGATGAGCTATTTAAGCCAGGTCAGGAGATAGACTGTCCAAGAAAACGGGGACTTACTCAGCCATTTCAGAACTCTGAAAAGACAAGTGTTTTCTAGAAATAATTATATGAGTTTTGTAATCCCTACTTCTAACTTTATTGTACACTATTTGTTTAAATTTTGAAAAAAGTACCAATCTGATTAATAAAGTGAAACTCATGAAACAAAGCTACGAACAATAAAATCACGCCACTAGCATACATGAATCAGTCTAATTAGAAACACCATAGAACACACAGTGGAATAATTTGATATTACTGTAGGTTTATGCATAACACAAAAAATTTACTGAGAAGGCAAGGGAGGGGAAGCAAAGGCAGAGAAAAAGGTCTTTGGTAAGAGAGTCAATTCATAAATACATATAGAATAGGATACACAGACTCAACTCCTGGCTTCTCTCACCAAACGCACAGGCGGAGGACATAGCATTACTCGGCTTCCAACCTGAACATACTAACAGAAAGAGCGCTTCCGAAAGAGAATCTTTTTCATAAAAGTACGAAGTACTTGTTCAACTAATACTCAAGCCCTGAAAATAAAAGGATAAAAAGTAACATACATTGTGCCTGATTACCTCCAAAGGTGAAAGAGGAGGAAGGCTCTGTAACGGGAGAGGGAAAGGTCTTTCATCCCACGTGGAAGGACACCATGTGCCCAGGAAAAGAAAAGAGGGAGGGAGAGGGAGGCAGGGGGGGAGAGAGATTCAAGCCGAGACACTGATGCTCTCGGCATCGCATCTTATTGTATGATAAAATTAAGGTAGTTGTGAGATAGCGATGTCTTGTCAGTCTGAAAAAGAAGAAGTACAACTGAGTTTCGTATACCTGATTGAGCCCTTATTCTATACGGTTTGGACCACAGGACTTGGGGATTCAAGGCTATTTATAAAATACTGGCCCTGTCCTCGAGGCACTCACAGTCAACTGTATTTCATGGTCGTACCTTTTGTTTGCTATCTGTTATGAAACACAGGCTTCGTGTGTTTCATGTGTAGATAGATAATGCCTGCAGAGCTTTAAACAGCTAACTATCTGAACTGATATCTGAGATTGTTTTGATAAATACAGGTATTTCAACAGCTGCCTTTATCAATTTTTTAACTGGACACCTTAGACATTGATGTTGAGTTCAAATATTTAACACAACATTTTCATTTCATTATCTGAAAAGTTTATTTATTATTTTAAATATTGGTGAAATCGTAATATACTTCACCACAGAAAGTGAATGGTTTCTAACATAACAAAAGCGAGACTACTTCAGCGTACTTTCTAATTGAATTCCCATTTCTTTTACTCAACACTACATTTCAAAACAAATTTTTTCCAATTTTTAAATGTTCAATTTTTTTCAAAATGTACACGTTATTGATTAGCAATAATGACATTTTCTACAGATGAAATCAATGCACACTTACAAAAGTGCTCACAGGAATTCTGAATGCTTTACTCAGTTATCAAGATAATAAATTAAATCATATCCAAAAAAGTACGACTTCCTAGAAAATAGGCGATTGCATTATGCTAAATCAACCATGATTAGACATCTGCTTTAACACAAGTATACTTGTGAATTATTTTTCTCTATCTCTAAAGACACTAAGGTGTTTAGCAACTCTAACCTGTTTCCCTACAGACCATACAGGGTGGGGCAAGAGTTGGCCTACCATTGTTTGCATGGAAAATAATACAGTAGTGAATACATAACAATACAAAAATAAACTGTGTTTCACATACTGACAACTGTAAACCTCCTTGGGCCCCACTGTATACAGTACAGCCAAGCCCAACAATTCAAGAAAGACTGACTTATTCTTCCCCTGGATTATGACAGTGTAGTCTTGGTAACAGATTTAGTTCCGATTCAAAACAGGTCAAAGGAGAAAAGCATAAAGATGCCTGTATGGGACACACGTGTATTCAGGATTCAATTTCTAAGAGCAAAATATTCTGGACAGAGTTGCTATGTAATTGTTCTCCAAACTTTCTGATCAAAACTTGCCAGCGTGGTATCTCTAAGGTAAAATAAAAAAAAATAAGTTGAATTTAAAGATGATTCTAACTCCATAGAAATAAGAGTAAATAGGAATGTTAAGTCATCACTTTTTAGATCATTTTATGTTCTGCTCATGAAAGCGTGAGGTATACATATCAGTTTAAAGAATAAAAAAGCATCTTAGAGAAATAAGCCAGACACATATTAGAAACGAGAAATCAGGGAAAGCCCAGCAAAACCAGTTAAGACCTGCCCTGCCCTCCAGGGTGGTGCTCCTGAGCTCGGCCAGAGAATGACCCGATGAGGAGCAAAGAGAAGGAACCCAAGTGAAAATGGCCACGCCTGGGCCTTTAGATTTCAGAGTCGACAATGGGCACAACAAATGCACCCTAAAGCTTCAGAAGAAATAAGCAAGTGTTACGACAAAAAAATATTTAGTCACAAGTTTCGTTAGACAATGTGTCTCGGTACCAGAGTTTGGGCTTGTAAACATATGGTCCTTCAGTTCTCATTCCATAAACATTGCTCTCTTCATCTTCGATATACAATTCGGGCACATTGATTTCAATGCTATACTTCTTCCCTTGCAGCATTATTCATCTAAGAAACTAAATGTATTACAGACACTTAACACTCAATAGAGATCATGAAAGGGCTCTTTCTAAATTATTTTCAAGTATATCTCTCATCTCCTTGAATGAATATGTGCTCATGTTCTCTGCAATGGCAACACTAATTGCTCCAGGTCTAGGTCATTCTGGCATTGTTAGAATCTCTTTCGGTCAACTTTTCAACACTAATAGGAAATCAGACAGCCACTGAATTCCAACTGACTCCGACTCCTCGGAAACTCTTTGGGAAACTCTCAATGTTCATTTACATGTTATCTTTCTTCAAGAAGCCATGTAGAGCTCCTTCAAGAGCAAACAACAAAAAGTTAACACATTCACATCAAATTTTATACTGAGAGTAAATACCCTCTGTTTTTAAATATACATAGAAATTTTACCTAACGTACTCACATTACATGACAAAAATGTTTCAATAAATTCTAAAATCCAGCATTTATGTATCAGATTCTAACTAAAAATGAGTAACAAAATGTAAAATCCAATCACTTTGAAATAACCATTAGAATATGTAAGAGAAAAAAGTACTAAATTTGAACATTTTTAATAAGTCATACACTATTTTTTCCTTTTTATTGAATTTATTGGGGTGACGCTGGTTAAGAAAATTATACAGGCTTCAAGTACACAATCCCACAACACATCACCTGTACACTGCACTGTGTGTTCACCGCCCCAAGTCAAGTCTCCGTCCATCACCACTCATCCCTCTGCACAGCCCCCCATCTCCCCCTTCCTCCCCCTACCTCCCCCAACCAGCCACGGAAGCTTATGAACAAAACGAACTAACACGCAAAATAGAGACAGACTCAGATTAAACCAGTCTATTTTTAAAGATATAAAGTACAAAAATCATGAAATTAAGAACTGCTTTACCAGCAAATGGACAATTTAAAAACATATCATTTAAATGTATGCTACTAAACTTGAAAATAGTCACAAAATTATTTTGGAAGTAACTATAAAATATCAACCACTATTGACTTAAAAGAAGCAAGAAATCTGACTGATCGGTCACTACAAAACAGATTTTGTGGGGTGTGACGTGGCAGAGGACAAATAATTATTTTTTAAAAACAATAGATACAACGTTTCTCAACACTTAAAAAACAAATAACTTATTTTGAAAGAACTTTTAAAAGATCATTCTGATGCTGTAGGAATTACTCCAAAAGAAAACATAGAAAACTTACTAATTTATTATCGAAAAGTAACTTCGATAATAACAAAGCATCGATATGTCAAAGAGGAAGATCAGAAGATGCTCAAAAGCTTTGATAAAATTCAAAATCTGTTTTTAGCCATAATTCTTAGGGGGGAAGGAAGAAATGATACTTCTTTTAACATAAAAATATCAATCCAAGCCAATGGCGATCTCCTACAAAAACATACCAGCAATAACTAATTACAATATATAAATGGTCAAGGGGGACATTCACAAAAGCAAGCACATGTATGAAATATCTATAGAACTTGACATCAAAATTACTACAGTTTACTGAAAAAAAAAATATAAAACAAGGTTTGAATTAACTATAAACACATATCATATTTTTAGAGAAATAAAATAATTATAAATATCATATGGAAGAATAAAGTGGCAATAATAATAGCTAAGACACTTTTAAAAATTAATGGAAGATTTGAACTAAACTATATTAAAATGTCTAAAATACAGAAATTAAAATACAGTGAGACTGAGTAAAGGTGGTACGCTTCAGCCAATGGTTGTGAGACCTCAAATGTTTCAAAAGATTGGAAATTTAGAATTTTTAAGTGTAACCCTTCATATTTCTCCACTGGCTTAAATCTAGGAAAGCATTGTATATTTCCCAAAAAAAGCACTTTTGTGGGCTATGGGCTAACCCAGCCACAGTGGACCTCAGCCCCACCCACACCCAGAACTTCCTGCCTCACCCTGAGCTCAAGCTGCTTCCTGTGCCTGACAGCCCTTTCCTCTCCCTCTGCCCATTCAAAAGCAACCCACCCAAACAATGCACAGGTCATAGGCCATCCTTCTACAGAGCAGTCTTAGAACCATAACTTTCCCTCTACTAGGAGGATTACGGTTCTTATCACAGCTCAACTTGAGAAGGTATCCAATATGTTCCGTCTTTTCCTCTACATTGGAAAGCAGGAACAATGTCTGATAATACACGCTCCTATCTGTTAGCCAGACGGAGTGATGATACTTTGGGCACAGCTTCTGTAATCCTCCCAACAAATGCAAACGATGCTATTCCTATTTTATAGGTATGTAGTGCCATCAGTAACTAAAGAGGCCCAGGAAGGAATAGGATTCTGATTCTTTTTGCCAGATTTCACCAACCATATCACAGTTAGTTTCAAACAAAAATGACTTGGGATTTTCCTTTGAAAGGAGGTTAGTGGAGTGAGAGATATGGCTACAACCAAGAAGAACGAGTCTGAGGGTAAAGATTTGGGCACTTGTGGTCTGGAAATAGGATATAAGTACTACATGAAGCACAGCAGTCTAGTAAGCGTTCTAATTCTGGACCTGAGATTTACTTCGGAAATACAATTTGTATTCAATATAACCTAATAAAATACAGTTTAATTTATCAAATGCTATTGATTCACTTGAACTCCATGTACTCCATGGGTAAAAAAAAAAACACATTGAAACTGTACTATAGCATGAAAGAAAATTTGGGTTGTAAGACATACTTTGAAATATCCTTCATATTATTTTCATTTTAAGTGCAGTGTCAAGTTTTTATAATACCTACTTTGTCACTGTTCTATAGTAACTAAAAATAGATCATCTTTGAGATAACTATACTAGCTTACCTTAAGAGAACTGAAAATAATCCTAAAACCATTTGTTGAGAATTTCTTAAGTGACGATCACTTTGTTTGAGACATTTCAGGAGCTATGAGTGAAAAAAGAAAGGACAATCTAATAGCAAAGCTTTTTCAAGAGATAATATGAAATGTCCATTAATCACTCACCCTAAAGAACACAACTTTTTTTGCTGTGTCTGTAAAAGTACAATACATTTTGCACAGGGAAACATCTGTGCCAATGAAAAATGAATGGTCTTATTCACATGTTATTAGTGCCCTGGCCGGGTAACTCAGATGGATGGAGCATCATCCCACACACCAAAAGGCTGCAGGTTCCATCCCTGGTCAGGGTGTGTTCAGAAGGCAACCAACCATCAATGTTCCTCTATCACATCAACGTCTCTCTCTTTCTCTCTCTCTCTCTCTCTCCCCCCCATTCCCCTCTCTCTTCCATCTCTTTGTCTCTCTGTCTCTCTCCCCCCTACCCCTCTTTCCCCCTCTCTCTCCCTCTCAACTCCCTGCCCCCTAAAATCACTGGGTGGGGATTAAAAAGAAGTGTTATTAGTTACTAAACTAGAAATATAGTCTTCTAAAATGTAGTCTTCTATTAGAAAAATAGTCAGAATGGCATGCTTCCTCTTTCTTTTTAGATTTTTAAAATATATGATTTTTTAAGTTCCTTTTATTAAAAAGGATAAGATGTTAAGAAAGGTTAAGCACTTTTCTGGTCATTTGTAAACTTGTTTAATATTTGTTTAAGGTTAGAAAGCCATAAATTTCAATCAATCAATCATATCTTGGCTCAGATTTCAAGTTATTCATATTTAATTTGTTTTTATAGCCAAAATACTTAACTCTCATTTCAAAAGAAAAAGGGATGCCAAATTTAATATATTATCATATCATGAACGGGGTAAGCAGACTGTAGAGCCTATGGCCTGCTTAATAAGGCCTGCTCTCCAAGAATAGTGCTTACATTTATTTAGAATTTATTTATTTATTTATTTATTTATTTATTTATTTGGGGGGGAGGGAGAAAAAAAGAGAGAGAAACATCGATGTGTGGTTGCCTCTTGCATGCCCCCTAAAGGGGACCTGGCCTGCAACCCAGGCATGTGCCCTGACTGGGAATCGAACCAGCGACACTTTGGTTCTCAGGCTGGCGCTCAATCCACTAAGCCACACCAGCCAGGGCAGCTTTCACAATTTCAAAGGTTGTAAAACATGTATTTTAAAGGGTTGTAAATAAGTGTACGCATATTTACACATGCACACACATACGCATGTACCCTCAGACACCTTGGAGCCAGCAAAGTCTAAAATTTAAGATCTTGAAGACCTTTATGCAAAAGTTTCTTGACCCCCGCCCCCATCAGAGCGTAAGAGTTCTTTGTTAACTGTGGCCTCCTGGGTAGGCCACTGAGTTCACACTCCCCCCTAAGCTGCCAAAGGGTCTGAGCCAGAAGTACAAGTAATGAAGCATGGGGGGAGGATGATTTTTTAAACATCCTTTATCATTACTACAGAGACAGACCACTCAAGTCTGAAACATGGCAGCCCCAGGATGACAATGTGGCTTCAGGAAACTGCCCTGTGCTTGTACTTGAACGTACTGAGATTTGAGATGGAGTGTGTACCTCACAGGTGGGGGGTGGCGTTGAAGGAGAAGGACATGCTATTTCCTACACACTCCCCCTCCCGCTAACTTCTCCAGCCCCGTTCGTACTCTTACTCCTCATTCAGCTCAGGTCCAAAGTTTCTTCCTCAATCAATCCTCCAAATTAACAAAGTAGTTGCACTCTTCCACGCCGTCAGGATCTAAACATAACCCATGCACATTATAAATATTCACTGGGAATGAGTTTATTCCCATGACTGTGACACTGTAATTGTTCCCAGTATACAGTTTAAGATTTTGTAACTTTTAAAAAGACTTTTCAGAAAATATTTTACCCACATGCAGATCAAAGATTGCTCTGATTTTCAAATTAGGGTTAGAAACTGAGAAAACAATTTCAAAATTTCTTTAAATGTAATCTAAAGTAGCTTTTCTGTCCAAGGTTCGCATTATTAACTAAAGAGACCAATGAACTAGTATTAACATAGAAACCTCTAGCAAATTATTAAATAGTGCTAAAAGTACTCTATATCCACAGACTCATATTCTTAGAAAATAAACCATCCCTTGTACCCCACCATACCAGGGCACCCACATAATGAAAACTCACAAAGGAGAAAGTGTAGAAACATGGCAGTAACCTTATGATAAGATATAGCGAAAAATCTATTTTTCCTATTCTTACTACAGCAAGCTCTGTCCAACCAAGGGCATGAAGGGCCCTTTGCATCTCAGGCAACGGCACTGACTAAGCTCATGGTGGCTACAAACATGAAGCTGGGGAAGGAGCCCTGACCATGAGTCGTAGGGCACAGTACAGTGTATCTTCCGAAATGGCGGGGGTCCCACAGAAAAGAGAGAGAAATAAGTATCACTTTGATAAAATTCACAAAAGTAAGGAAAAGTATGCAGAAGAGAGGATTAAAATATTGCAACTGGAAAACATAGTACCGTTGTTATGTGAAATGTGGCTACTAAAAAAGCAGAGGTAATGAGTTAAAAGAAAAACCTAGATACTAAAAAATCATTATGTACATTAAAAACAAATTAAAAAGGGAAAGTGAATACAGAATAAGTGAACTGGTATAAGTATAATCAGGTACAAACTGTTCCTTGGAAACAAAAACAGTCATGACAATATTTAATATCAGCCTAGGGTAAATTTCATTTTAAAGGATGCAATAAAAAAAGGAGGAGTAACTTCACAAAGAGTCATGGAGTTCTTTCTATGTACTGAAGAATACATAGCTTACAAGCAAAGCTATCAAAAATTTGATGAAGACATCAAAATACAAGCTTAAAACAAAGGCAAAAGCTCCATGCTAATGGACTTGGCAATGATTTATTGGCTATGACATGAAAAACACAAGCAACAACAACAACAAAAATAGATAAACTGGACTAAAGCAAAATTAAAAGCTTCTGTGTAGCAAGAGATACTATCAACAAAGCAGAAAAGCAATCCACAAAACGGAAGAAAAACATTTGCAAATCATATCTGATAGAGGGTTAATATCCAGAACATAGAAACAATTCCTACAATTTAACAACAAAAACCCAATCTAAAAATGGGCAAAGGATGGAAATATACATTTCTCCAAAGAAGATATACAATAAGCACATGAAACAATGTTCAACAGCACTAATTATTAGGAAAATGCAAAATCAAAACCAAATTGAGATACCATTCCATACCCATTTGAATGGCTATTGTCTTTTTTTTTAATTGAAAAAATAGCAAGCATTAGCGAGGATGCAGAGAAATCAGAACCCCTGTGAATGGCTGGTGGGAATGCACAATGATGCAGTTGCTATGACCAACCGTATAACAACTCCTCAAAAACAAAACACTTCATTATTTCAATATACAGAAGTTCCATTTCTGGTTGTATAACTAAGAAGAATTTAAAGCAGGGACGTGAAAGACATTTGTACACTCATATTCATGTGGGATATAAATGCAATGTAACATTATCCTTAAAAAGAAGGAAATCTGACACATTCTACAACATGAATGAAATTTGAGGTCATTATACTAAGTGAAATAAGCCAGACACAGAAAGGCAAGATATGATTCTACTTAGACTAGGTTTCTAAAATAGTCAAACTCAGAAACACAAAGCAGCATGGTGGCTGCCTGGGGGTAGGATAAGGGGATGGGGAGATAAATGGGTGCAGAGTTGCAGTTCTGCAAGATGAAAAAGTTCTGGACATTTGTGGCACAACAAGTGAATATATCGGGTTGGCCAAAAAGTCCATGTAGTTTTTTCTGTAAAATAAAAGACTCGTTTTCCGTTTTCACCATTAACTTTATTGATTTGAATATTTTCAGTATGTCAGCCGTCTCCAGCTATCGGCTTCTATTGGGTAGAGTCCAGGAGTGCTCCTATCTTCCAATGCATAAGACGGCCCCGCAGCACAGATTATTTGGCCAAAAAGTCAGTAGAACCAAGGAATTTTGCAAACCACTTCTGACACTTTCAGTCAGTCACAGCACCGCCTCCAAATACTGCACAAATCTTTTTCTGAGTTTCAGTTGCATTTTTACCTTTCTTGAAATAATACAGCATAATGCGCCAAATATGTTGCATAGCTCCTTCCACCTTCAATATTAAAGCTGTGCAAAAGTTCACCAATTTTGATGTTTTTTTTTTAATGTACACTGATAATACAACTGTCACAATACAATCTAACAATATTGTTTCAAATAACATTAAAGACAACTAAGCACTACTAGCACCATTGTACGGAAAAAACTAAACAAACTTTTTGGCCAACCCAATACTTAATACTATTGAACTGTATGTTCAAAAATGGGTAAGATAGCAAATTTTGTGATACTTACATTATGCAATTTTAAATAAATGAAAATAAATTTTAAAAATTTACTATACAAAAATATGATTAGAATGCAGAATTCAATATACATCTTTACCAAATATAACAGAAAATGGTGTTCGAACATAAAATAATTTAGAGCAAATCAATAAAGTCAGTTCATAGGATTAAAAATCAAGTATCATATTCCTCAACAGAGAAAATATTTTATTCAACTATCTACAAAATATTTGTAAAAATAAACCATGCACTTAGATATAAAAATCATAGTGATTTAAAAATTAGAACGTTTTACAAGTTACAGTCTCAGAATATAAATTGAAATTTAAATGTAAATACAAAATTGAAGACCTAAAATAGTTAAAACTTAGAAATTTAAAAATGTATTACTAGAAATCCTTGACTTAAAACAATAAGAAAGTTACAAACTAAACTGCAATAATATATTAAAGTAAAATTATAAAAATTAGAAACAATGAAAAGGAGAATAATTCCTCCTTAAAAACATGCAGAATATAGCAAAAAAACATATTCAGAACAATACTTCTAACTTCACTGTCTTCATAGTCAAAGATTTTTTTAAAACTAAGAAAGAAAGAGGACAGAGAATTGACAAAATATAAGCAAAAGTCCTGAAAGGAAAACAGAAATAATTTTAAAGTTCTAAAAGATTTTTATGAAAAAAAATAATAAAATGAACAGAATAGCCAACTGACTTATAAAACATAAGAAACAACAGTAAAAAAATAGGAATAAGACAGAACTTTCACATGGGTTATACTAGAAATATACTGACACAGGAGAGAATATGGCATGTTATCCTGAGATGACAATTTAAAACTGTAAAGCAAATGGGGAGATACAGAGATACAGAGAGTCAGAGCTACGGCTACCTGGTGGTTGCCACATGGGGTGGGGAACAGGAGGCAAAGAACTTCCAATTTTAGGATTAAGTCCTGGGCATGTACTGTATAGCACTGTGACTACAGTTAACAATATTGTATCGTAGACCTGAAAGCTGCTGCGACAATAAATATTGTTCTTAAAGATTTTATGTTATTCATTTTTAGACAGAGAAGAAGGAAGGGAAGAAAGAGTGGGAGAGAAACATCATTATGTGGTTGCCTCTCACACCGCCCCCTACTGGGGACCGGGCCTAAAACCCAGGCCTGTGTCCTGACTGGAAACTGAACCAGTGACTTTTCTGTTTGTGGGATGATGGCCAATGCACTGAACTACATCTGTCAGGGCAAGAAAGTAAACCTTGCAAGTTCTCATCACAAGAAAAAGAAGCAACCGTAATTAGTAATGAGTGATAACTAAACTCATTATGGTAATCATTTTATAATACACACATATATCAAATCATTATGTTATACATCTAAAAGTAATACAATGTTGTATTTCAATTCTATCTCAATAAATTTATTTTTTTAATTTCAAAGCAAATGGGTAATTTCTCAGCCGAAAGTTGACACAAAAAAATGAAAACTTGAATGGCCAAATATACAGAAGAAAGTGAGAAAAAGATTAGAGATCAACCTGGGGGATGGGGATCCGGGGTGCAGCCAAGATCCAATGGCTGGCACCTGAGTGTTAGCCTTTGAGGAAAAATTCCAATTAAGTTCATGAAAAGACATGACTACTTTCTTAATTAATTTATGCATCTCCTAACATGCTTAATAAAAACTGATTCAACACCAAGAAAAATATTACAGCCTAATTCCACTTGTCACTATAGATGTATATATTCTAAATTTTCTTCCATGTATCAAGCAGAATCAAGCGAAGTTGTGCAGTAATCATACATTATAAAAAAAAGCAAGCATTCCTCCCTAATGCAAGGATAGTTCAATATTAACAAATCCTCCAAAACAGTGTTTTATAAAATTCACCTAAAGTAGAAAAGATTAACAGTGGATGATTTAAAAAAATCAACTGTATTTTAAAAAAAGAAGTCTAAGCATATTGAAGCTAAACACGTACAGAAAGAAAATACCTACATAAGCTGAATACCCCACAAAATCATATAATTTTTTTAAACCGAAGAGTCAAAGAAGTCACAAGACAACCAGGTGATCCAGGTTCCTGTGGGTAAACAGCCTCTTCACAGAGAAACAGGCCATTGCTTTTGGCCATGACCATGGCCATGGCAAAAGAGTGGAGAATCACAAAAGCAGGTAAGAAGCAGAAAGCCGAATGGTGGCAATTGCCAGAGGCTCCTGGGAGGGAGATGGGGAGAGCTGTTCTTCAAAGAGCAGAGGGTTTCGGTTTCGCGAGATGGAAAAGGTCAAGAGCTGCTGTGCAACAATATGCATATAGTTGACAGTACTGAACTGCAGGCTTAAAAGTAATTAAGACAGGACATTGTGTTAGGTGCTTTTTACTGCAATGGAATGTTTTAAATTTCTAAGCAGGGTTTTTAAAAACACTAAAATGTTAACAAATTCTTAGAAGCTGAGCATCACTTAGTACCCGG
>PVKM010017983.1:0-25427 GCA_004027735.1 Carollia perspicillata
CTTGGGGTTATGGGGCCAGATGGTAGCCTGGGGTGGGGGTCCCCAGGGAGTTCTGAGTGGGCTTTGGGGGTTAGAGAAGAGGTCTTGGAGGAGGGACACGGGCTGGCCAGGAAGAAGGTTTTCCCGACAGGTAGGAAGGCCCCATCTCTGGAGCGAGGATCTACTCTGTGAGGAAAGACACTCTCGCTCCCACAGCTGGGCGGCCACCAACTGGCAGGCAGCATATTCACAGTCAGATTTGAGGCTTGGAACCAGGTTTCTGGCCTGGAGGCTGGAGTGGTCCAGGCGGGGGCCTGAGCTGCAGTGGGGGCGGGGCCCAGGGCCTGGAGACCTTCCCTGAGGGCCAAGGGCCCTCCCTTCAGTGCTGCCCCTGCCTGGCCTCAGGTCCCTCCACCACCCGTAAGGGAGGGGCCTGGTGAGCACTCCCACCCCAACACTCACCTGCACACACACCTGAGCCCCGAGCGTCCCGGGAAACCTGAGCTGCTGCCTGCCTGCTCACTCCGGCCACCGCCATGTTTAATTGAGCACAGGTAGCCGCTGGCCACTCGGTACTGTGGTCACTGACTGCCCCAGGCCCCTGCTGGGTGGGGTTCCTGGGGCCCAGCCCCTGCCGGCACAGCTCCCTGGCCCAGAACCCTACTGCAGGATGCCAGAGGTAAAGCGTGGCAGGGCCCTGGGATGTCGGTGGGGGACCCGCAGGGCACCGTAGGCCTCTGTGTCTCAGAAGGGAGGGCAGGAGGACAGGCCCCTCCCTCGGCCCTGTAACTGGGCTCCCGCGGCGGCCCGGCCGGCATCCCTCTGTCTCTGGGTGAGGGTTGGGGTGGAGATGGGGGTGGCTCCAGCTTGCTCTGGAATGTGAAAGCAAACACAGCAGCACTGCCGCCAGCCCTAGGGAGAGGAAGCAAAACTGCCCAAGCCGGGGACTCTGCGAGCCCCACACTCACGGAGGGAGGTAGGGAGGGGGCTGCCTGCAGGCAGGGCCCACAAGGACAGCCGTCCTCAACATCTAGATGAGTGGCAGCCAGCCTCGCCTGGCCTCTCTAAGGACCCTGGGCCTGTGCTCAGCGCTGTTGATCGTTGAGCCTGTTGATTCTGCCAACATCCCTAAGGCCTTGGCCCATCAGAAGTCACTGCAGGGACTGGAAGCTGAGGCTTTGCCCAAGATGTCTGGGCCAGAACTCAGTCACAGGCAGGCAGCCGAATGGGGCCCCCGGGCGTGGGTGCACAGTGTGTGTCTCTGCCCCTGGGCAGGGGCCGATGCCCCGTGAGGGGCCGTGCTCAGTGGTGGCTGCTGTGCTGAACGGGGGTTGGGGCGCAGAGGCCTTGGGGTGGTGTCTGTGGCCTCTGGGGGTGAGAGATCAGAGCCGGAGCCTGACCCGGAGTCCCGTGTTCCGCAGGATGTCAATGGGCCTGCAAGGGAGCTTCGCCCCAGGCTCTGCCACCTGGTAAAGGGCCCTCAGGGCTACGGGTTCAACCTGCACAGTGACAAGTCCCGGCCAGGACAGTACATTCGCTCGGTGGACCCGGGCTCTCCCGCCGCCCACTCCGGCCTCCGTGCCCAGGATCGACTCATTGAGGTACCCCTCACCGAGGCTTCGGGGGTCCGGTGCCCCGTGTGCGTTGCCCCTGCATGCATGCCTGTGCCTGTGTCCCCTGTTTGTGTCTGGGCCCCAGGTCCTCCCTGGGAGGAGGGGCGTTTCTGGGAACTTGAGCTGGCATTCCTCTTGCCGCCGCGGCTGGTGACAACATTGATGAATATTTGATGCCACACCTGGCCGGGCAGCTTGGGGGGCTGGTGGGGGCCTGCCCTCAGGCCGTGCTGTCCCCGTGCTGCTGGCGGCAGGTGAATGGGCAGAATGTGGAGGGGCTGCGCCACGCAGAGGTGGTCGCCAGCATCAAGGCGCGGGAGGATGAGGCCCGGCTCCTGGTAGTGGACCCTGACACAGACGAGCACTTCAAGAGGCTGCGGGTCACACCCACCGAGGAGCATGTGGAAGGTGGGCTGCTGCCCTGGGGGCCTGGGCTGGGGCAGAGTAAGGGGGGGCTGGGCAGCCACTGACCCACTGTCTCCGCAGGTCCACTGCCGTCACCAGTCACCAATGGGACCAGCCCTGCCCAGGTGAGATGGTGGGTCCAGGAGCCACAGGGGCACCTCTGGGGGTCCCCAGGCCTGACAGAGCCCCCCACCTCTCTGTATGTTCAAGACTGTGACGCCCAATCTGGCCCCGCCACTCCCAGCTTTAATGCCCCCTGTGGGTTCTGTCCTGAGCCAGCCACACCCCGGCCCCACACGGCAGGCAGGCACCTCCAGCCCGGGGGCTGCGTCCCCTGCTATTCTCTGTTCAGCGCCGCCCGGTTACCTGGAGTCTCAGTTTCTCCTCAGGAAGCTGTCCCTGGCTCTGCCCCAGGTGATGCTCATGGGTGATTCGTGCATCAAAACTGCCCCTCCCCGTTGTGAGTTGGCCAGGGGTGGGCCACCTGCCCGTTCACTGTTTAGTGCCCAGAGTCCTTCCTGCCTACAATGGGCTTGGAGCGTGGAGGCCTGGTGCCCACTGCCGAATGGAGGAACAAACGCAGCTCTGGCGTGTGCTCATGTATGTGCATGTGCATGTGTGTACACCAGTGACTCTGGGCAGGACCCCTGAAGCTACACCTTGCCCTTGGTTTCCCAGCTCAATGGTGGCTCAGCGTGTTCATCCCGAAGCGATCTACCTGGCTTAGACAAGGACAATGAGGTAGCGAATGTCCACCCACCTCCTCTGCTGTGCTTACACTCTTGGGGGTGGGCCAGAGAGGCCTTTAAGGTGGGTATTTGTGGAACTTTCAACTTGGGCAGTGGGGCCTCTGCCTCCAGGAAGCCCTCCTGGGCCTGCTGCCTCAGCCCCGCCAGGTCGCCTCTGGTGTGAGCTCCTTGGGGAGGATCCAAGTTTGGGGGCTTGGGTCCAAGGTTCACTCTGGCCATCTGCCTGCCCTCAGGACGGCAGCACCTGGAAGCACGACCCATTTCAGGAGAGTGGCCTCCACCTGAGCCCCACGGCGGCTGAGGCCAAGGAGAAGGCGCGAGCTACCCGGATCAACAAGCGGGCACCGCAGATGGACTGGAATCGGAAGCGTGAGATCTTCAGCAACTTCTGAGTCCCTCCCTACCCATTTGCTGGACCTGGGCCTCCTCCCTGCATGGACTGTGGGTCTCGCCCCTTGGGCCCAAGACCAGAGTTCCCCAAGCCTCAGTGGACCGGAGGAGGTGCATCCTCGCTCCCAGAAGCCATGGTGGTCCCACCACCACCCAGGAGCGTACCCATGTCTCAGTGAGTCCCTGTCCTGAGCCCCTTACCGTGGGTGCTGAGGGAACGCGGCGGCAGGATCGGGGAGAGGGAGCCCTCAGTATGTGAGAGAGATACTGAGAAAGGGAGGGGCGGCGGTGTGACCCCAGAGGCCGGGCCCTTGCTGCTCTGCCTGGGCCTGCTGACTTAAAGGAATTTGTGGTTTTGCTTTTTTTTCCAAAAAGAGCTCCAGCTCAACACATGTTTCCACTTAATACCAGAGCCCCCACCCCCATCAGGACGTGCTCTCTAAATAATTGCAATAAAACAAACCTTTCGCTACAAACCATTTCCTCCCCGACCCCCTCCCTGGCAGCAGCCATCCTGGGTGGGAATCCCTGGGACTTCCTGGGACCAAGAAGGGGTGGGCAAGCTGTTTGAGGGGCTTCAGGTGAAGCTGGGGAGGCCAGATGTGGCTGTTAAGAGCTTTTTCCCTGAGCTCCATCTTTGCCTTCTGTAGCGTGGGCGTTCACTAGACCAAGCCCTGGCCCCCGCCACACCAGGGGTCTAGGGTGCAGGGCCTGGGTTCTCCGAGGGGGCCGAGGATGGAGGCTTCCTGCCCCTGACGAGGGCAGCTTCTGGACAGGCCCCTTGTTCCTGCACCACCGCCCCCAAGCTTGGGGGCTGTGGCTGTGCAGCCACTACCCCAGGAGCGACTCCAGTCTGTGAGCTCAGCTCCTGCCCAGAGCCCTTGCCCAGTACGGCCCAACTGCCCTGAAATCCGACATTGGCGTCAGCCCTGTGAGCCATAGCGCACCTGCACCCTTGGAATAAACAGGCCTTCCTCGCACCCTTGGCTGCCTCTGTCCTTCCTGAGCCTTCGGGGGTGGGGGATGGTAGTCCAGCGGCCTGGCCTCCCCCTCCCGAAGCCTCAGCCGCCAGAAACTGGGTCTTATTCTTAAACCTCCCCTACCCAAACTCCTCTCAGTTCCAGCTCCCTCGCCCCTCCCCCAGCCCACCCGAGAGCCCTGCCCTCCTCCCACCCTCTAGTGCTCTGAGGCCCTTGCCCACCTTCTCTGCCTGGTGAGGCCCAGCTCCCCTGCCAGCACCTCCCATGAAGCTTTCTGGGCCCCTGACACCCCATGGTACAGCGTCACCCCCAAACCCCCAGCAGGTACACAAAGGTCAGGCCTTGTGCCCTGTGGCACGCAGCCTGGGCCTCCTGGTGTTCTGGAGGCCCTGTGGCTCTGTAAGCCCTGGGGGTGGGGCCTCCTGATAGAGGCGAAGCTCTCAGGGGGCACCAAGTTCAGGAAAGGGGCTGTTTCTGGGCCCCCCGCCAGCTGCTATGGGAGGGAGGAAGCCTAGGCCCCCAGTGTCCCCAGCAGGCTACAGCTGGCTCGCACGATCTGCTCCAGACACGGAACACAAAGCCCACGCACGCTACCAAGGGCAGAAGTCGGATTCCCACTGTTGTAAACCCCCAAACTTTATTATGAGCAGGCTACCGCTCTCCAGCAAAGTCGAAGAACAGACGTGGCCGTCAGAGTCCCCGTGCAGCCGGGCACAGGGCCTGGTTGAGGCAGGCCTGGCATCGTGGTCGGACAGGCAGGCAGATCTGCTGGCCAAAGCCCACCAAGAGTCCATTAATCTCACTCCACAGGTCCCTGTGGGGGTGAGAATGAGTGAGTACTGAGAGAGGGAGGGGAGGAGGGAGGGAGGGGAGCCCCGTCTCGCCCCTGCGAAAGCACCTGGGCAGCCACTCCTCCAGGGCTGCACGGGTCTCCTCTGGGGACTTGGTCATTTTCTTGGTCCACCTGAGTCGGTTGGCAATTCTGTGCACGTGTGTGTCCACTGCTGCTGGGAGACAGGGCGGAGTGAATGTGGGGACACTAGCAGACCAGCCCTTTCCTGTCCATGGCCCCACCCTTAGCCCAGGTTGTGGGGGGCGCCTGAGTCTCCCAGGCCTTCACATGGAGCATCTGAGGAGGGTCCAGAACCGCACAGTACTGGCCACAGACATGACAGTGGGTCACCAGGCCGCCCCCATTACTGGGCAGGGGCTGTAGCCCGAACCCAGACGACTTGGGCCCTCATTTGGGGTGCAGCGCCTTTTGGCCCAGCCACTGGCTGTGGGTGCCAGCATGAGGCCATCGTCTGCAGAGGCAGCATTTGTAAAGGACAAAGTGGGAAGTGCAGCCAGGCCAGCTGCGGCTGTCTACCTGGACCATGGAGGAGACTGTGCTCCCTGTTACCCAGAGGCCCAGCCTAGGGTCGCACCACACCACACCTGTCGGCTGGTCCAGGAGGACAACTGCTTCCCCTGCTTTTTGGCCAAAGCTCAGAGAGGTCAAGTGCCTTGCCCAGGGTTACCCGGGTTGGGTGGCAGAGCTGAGATCAGCTTTTTCATCAAAGTAGGCAAGTCCTACTCTCACTAGGGTCTCCCTACAGGTGACAGGGCCCGCAGACAACCAGAAAGGATGACATTCTGATGTTCCTGTCTGCTGTGTCTGCAGTTCCCAAAGCCCTGTCCTGTCAGGCAGTAGGCAGGGGGCCCTTCACCACAGAGCAGCCAGACCACTCCTGGAAAAGAGCAGCTAAGGACAACCGCCTAGATAAGCTCAAGTATCTGCTGAGAGGCTGGCATATTCGGGAGCCCTAGTTGGGAGAGGATCCGCCCCTCCTTGCAGGGGCCCTAACCCCTCCTTGACCCAGTTCTGGCTGAGGCTGCCCCCACCAGCTGCCCTTCTGCTCACAGGCAGGGCCAGAAAAAGGCTCCCACCCCAGGGAGCAGGCTTCACAGGCTGCAGGAGCTGGGGGTGTCCCCACTCCCTTCCAGCTCCCTGCTCCCTGAGTCCCAGAGAAGCAATGGGGTTGGGGATTACAGAGAGGTCGCGGGTCATGCCTTGGTTTCTGGCTTGGCTGGGCCTGCTGCTAGGGCCTCAGAAGCCCTAACTCTGGGCAAAGCCTTAGAAAACAGCCCCTGCACATGACCCGGGGTCTGTCTCCACACAGCAATCCTGATGCCAGGATGCCGGGCCTGGATCCAGGAAGGGATGCCAGGAAGGGGCTCTTCCACCCTAGCCCCTCCTCCCCATTCCTCCTCTCCCTGGGTCCCCGGCCTTCACAACGCCACCGCGATCTGCCCACGCTCATTCCAGAGCCTCCTGCTTCTGGCCCTCTCTACCGCCTCGTGACTTTGCAGATGCTGTTCTGCCTGGAACACACTTCATCCTCTTGGCCCCTTCCCCCCTCCCCACCCTACAGTTCTGGGCTGAGTTATCACTTCCTCAGGAAGTCTTCCTAGATGCACACCCCATCGTGGTTCTACCCCACCAGTAAGGACTGTGCAACGTCTCTCTCCCTCAGGTAGCACAGACCCCAAGTCTGTCCCTGAGTCTATCCCCAGAGCCCAGCACACAGTAGGTGCTCAGCAAATGGGGGCTCCTCCCGCTGGAGCTCATCTCAGGACGAGGGAGGCATAGCTCAGTGCTGGGGACACCTTCTGACCCTTTGGGCTGAGTTGCAGATGACACCTGAGCTGGGATCACAGGTCACACAGGCTGTGGGGAACCCTGAGAGCGGCCAGTAAGCTCAGAGCTGGCCCCACCCTCCTCGTGGGGACATGCCACTCACCGATGCCTGACACAGTACCCCAGGCCACAGCCATGGCCAAGTGTGCCATTTTGGGCCCGACACCCGGCAGTGCTACCAGCTCTGCCACAGAGGCGGGGATGTCCCCGCCATAGTGCTGCTGCAGGATGGCACTCGTCTGCTTGATGTACTTCACCTTATTCTGAAAGATGGGGAGAAGCAGGAGTTAGTCCTGGTGGAAGAAGGTAGGTCCGACCTGGAAGGACAAGGCCTAAGAGGAACCACAGGTGCCCACAGCTGCTTGTCACCTGCCCAGGACATACTCAGAGGCACCTGCTTGCTCCTGTCCCCCCACAAAGTAAGACTGAACCAAAGGCAGCAGGCAGCCTGAGGGAGTTCTCAGTGTAGGCATGTACCCCTCCCTCCCACCTGTCTGGGCCAATAACACGCCTGCAGGGTCCAGCTTGGGTTCCTCCCAGCCCCATTATTACTCCCAGAGGCCAGGCACGCTAAGCAAGGCCAGCCGCCTCCGGAGCTGGGTTCAGCAGCACCTGGGCCTTCAGGAAGGAAGGCTGGAGCCTGGGGTTCCCTGCGAGCCACCAGGCCAGCTGGGTGGTTCCCATCCTGTGCCCGAGCAGACAGGGCTATTTAAAACCCATCTGACAGTGCAACCCACACCACTGCCTCAGGGAACAGCCACACCCGCCCGGCTACTTTCACCAGATCTGCCCACCCGAAATCCTGTGCTATGGCCTCTTGGGACTCTGGAAGGGAAGGGGTGACACACTCCAGGGAGGCTTAGAGTAAACAAAGGGAATGGTGGGTGGGTAGCCTCAGTGAGGCAGGGAAGGGCCAGGCAGCTGGGCGGGGAGGTGGAGGAAGGAAGGGGTGGGCTGCAAACAGGAAAGGCCAAGGAGCGCCAGGGCCTAGACTGGGGGCCCCACTGCCTGGCCCACTGGGGGCTGCTCAGAGGGGAGGAGGACTCCAGTGAGAACTCTCATCCATTCAGACGCCTGTGGCCAGAAGTGTCAGAAATGTCCAACCTGGCCTCCCGCATGCCTCCAGCCCTCTCCCAGCCCCCCGATGTCTTTTCCAGGCCAGTGGCAACCCTGGCCATGTTCACCACAGGCTGGGCTCACCCTCCAGAAGCCCACAGGGTAGATGAGTCTGCCCAGCGTGATGTCGTCTGTCTGTAGGATGCTGTCCACTGTCAGGCCCCGGGCCTGCAGCCGCTTCATGGCACCTGCTGTCACCTGATCTTTGGTCTGGCTGGAGAGCATCAATGACAGCAGCACCTGGTACCTCCGCACCTGCTCTCAGTGACAGGGATGAGAACGGTGGGGGGGCCTGGGTGCTCACTATGGGCCAGGCCCAGCCAAGCCCTTTACCTACCTGGGAATGTATAGGCTGTCAGCCTCCCACCTACCCTGGCCCATGCGGGGGAGGAGTGTAGAGTCTGGCTTTTCATCTATAACATGGGGACAATAACAGCACCTGCTTCTCTGAATCACGGTGAGGCCTAATGAATCGTTACGACACGTAGACTTGCACCTGGTGCAATGTCAGTGCAGCAGCCATTGGCTGTCCTGTCACTGCCATGTGAATGACGTTACCACCCACGTGACAAACAAGCAAACTGAGGCCCTAAGAGGCATGTACCTAAGTCAGCAGTGGCAGAGCTAGGGTGAGAATCACGCTGGTGAAAGGACCGGACTCCGGGCCAGGGAAGTGCAAAAACTTCTTTCTCTATCAGCAAACTTACTGAACGCCCCTTACGACCCAGCACGGTGCTGACAGCAGTCAGAGCACCAGGCCCCACGCCACAGGTACCTCTGGCCTGCTGAGTGGCCGTGGTAAGGCAAACGAGTTTGCCCAGTGCTCTGGGCCTCAGGTGTGCATCTCAGGGTTGTGTCAGCCAAGAGCTGTCAGCTATCGGGTTGTGCCCTGCCCCAGACCTGAAAGGAGACAAGCACCTTGTTCAGAAGGGGGTCGCCAGGCAGACGGAACCCCTGCCTACCTTTGGGGGTGCTCTGGGATCATAGCAGTGCTCAGCCCCCAGCTGGTCCACAGGTGCATCCTTTCCACTCCGCATGATGCGGATGTTTGCCAGCTGCTGCTGCCAGTCCTGAGGCTCCCAGCTTGGCACCTTGAGTGGCTTGGTCACCTCTCCTTTCTCACCATCCGAGGTCTCATAGGCCACATTCAGACTTTGGGCCTTCCGTTGACGCTTCACAGGGTGGTAGCTTTTCCTTCCTTCTGCAAAAAAACGCCACTCGGTTCTTTCAGTGGGGGACACAGGGAAGGATAAAGCATTGCCCTTCCTGCTTTCTCAGCTCTTATCATTCTTTCCTTTAATAAACGTCCACCATCTACTACACCTGGGGGTGCTCTGTCCTCTGTAGCACGAACCCCAGTGCAGGTCAGCCTTCCTCGTGCCACTGCCCGCCTCCCCCCCAACCCCCACCCCCACCAAGTCCAAGTTAACACACCAGAACTCATAATAGCCTTCACCATTATGCCCCCTAATCTAGTCTCCACACTGTCAGAGAAAATTTTGTAAGACCAAAATTTGATTGTGTCATTTCCTGTTTAAAAGTCTTCATGGACCCTGACTGGTGTGGCTTAATGGGTTGAATGCCGACCTGTGAACCAAATGGTAAATGGTTCGATTCCCAGTCAGGGCACGTGCCTGGGTTGTGGGCTGGGTCCCCAGTGCAGGGTGTGTGAGGGGCAGGCGCGCGTTAATGTTTCTCTCCCTTTTTTTCTTCTTCCCTTCCCCTCACTCTCCCTTAAAAAAAATTCATTGGTTTTTCTTTGTACTCATAATGAACTCCAAACTCCGTCCTGACATCAAAGCTCCTTCCTACTAGGCTTGACTTGTCACCTGCATCAGTCCCCCCACGACATCCCACGTGCCTCCCATCATGCTTCTGTCCTAGTGGGTCTCCTTTCCTGGACTACCCCTGGGGTTCTTGGGTGCCTATGGGAATCCCTGTCTGTCCAATCCTGCAGACATCACCATAGGACATGCTGCTAAGGCACTGTCAGTCTCCTTCACTGCTCAGGCCATGGTAGGCACCCAGTACGTCCTTAACAACTACAGGATAAACATAACAAAGGCCATGCCCCTTCCTAAATTTTCTCTCAGAGGCACCCTCTAGCAAGGGGAGAGGACTTCTGGCTAGGGGTATCCTGGGCACCTGACCTCTCCGAGAGATAAGCAGCTATGAGGACAGGACCAGCCTGCCCCAAAGATAGCTTGGCACAAGTGGAACATCCCAGGGCAGGCTAGTGGGACGGGGAAAAGGTCCCTGTTCAGGACAACGCTGTGAGGTGTGAGTGCCCGGGACCAGCCCCTCTGGACCCTGTCCCTTTCTCTTGGGAACAGGGCGCTAGGTGGGAACGCAACTGCACTTGGGGACGAGGAAATGCCTCGCTGCTGCCGGGTTCCCCGCGTTTGGCGTCCGGGTCCTAACCCGCGTGGCTGGGAGCTCTCGTGAGGACCCCGGGACCCCAGCCCCCAGTCCCTTGCCGTCCCTCCTCTCTCCTCTCCTTCCTTTCCCCAGCCCGGTCGTAGCGCTACCTGCAGACACCTCTTCTCCCCTTTGGGTCGGCGCGGCCTCCTCCCCACTCCCCGGAGGCCTAGCCCCAAGTCCGCGGCTTTGGCTGCGGGTCACCATCCTCACGCCCGCGTAGTTCATGCTGAACTCCTGCGGACTACACGTCCCGGCGGTCTTCACGGCCCTGTCATGTGACTCCACACTCACCGGGTCTTTCTGACAAAGGAAGCTCAGAACTACGACTTCCAGCAAGCCGTGCCGCGTCGGCCGCGCGCGTGCGTACTTCCGGCGGCGGCTCGCCGCCCGCAGGGGTGTGCTCCCAGCTCTGCGCCGGGACGGCCCGGCGCGCTGTGGCCGCAGCCCGGAGTGAGTGGCTTGCGGCCCCCCGGCGGCTGGTGCAGGCCCAAACCGCGGTGTGGTGCGACCCGGATGCGGCTGAGGGGAAGCAGCCACGCCCGGCCTACTCGGTGATGCGGCGGGGCGATCCCCGCACTGTCCCGGGTCCGAGTCTAGGCCGCGCCCACCTTAGCCTGACCCTGGAGCTCCAGGCGCTCCTTCGTTTTAAGACAGGGCGGGTGAAAGGAAGTCCCTGCTTCCGCGCCCCTGCGAGAATCCTTCACATATGGAAGAGAGACACGGCTAACGTCGAGGCTTCCTGGGCCCCGCGGCTACTGTTCCTTCACCCCCAATTCCCCTCCCTCACCCCATGCACTGAGTCAGGGGCGGCTGCCTGGCGTTTCCCAAGTTTATTTTTGGCCAGGGCAACGTGGCTGCGGTCGAGTTCTTCCCAGGGTCCGTGGGAGGAAAGGTGCCCATCAGAGAGCTAGGGTTTCCTGGTGTCTGTGGGTCCGCAAGGCAGGTGTGTGGAGTTGTTTCTGAGATCTCTATGCCTGTTTCCTTCGCGCAGAGGAGTCCCCGGGTGCGTCCCTGCCCACCATGGCCAAGCCAACAAGCAAAGATTCAGGCTTGAAGGAGAAGTTCAAGATTCTTTTGGGACTGGGAACTCCAAGACCAAATCCCAGGTCTGCAGAGGGCAAACAGACGGAGTTTGTCATCACAGCGGAAATCCTGAAAGTGAGTGAGCTGCCGGTGTCATCCCTGCTGGCCTCTGGGAGGTGCGAGGAAGGCTGGGTTTGATCTGTCAACAGGTGCTGTGGGAGATGGGTTTCAGGAACAGTCTGCATGGGGCTGCTATCCCCAGTACCACAGATGCTTACATTTCTTTTCTGGAGATTCAGGAAGTCAGAATCTTGGTGACTTGATTCTGCACATGAGTTAGTATTTAGATGATGCAAGGAAACCTGTTTTACGACATGAGACCAGAATTCTATGGTCTCCACAGGTGATTAGGTGTATGGACAGGTGCACACCATTAACTTGTGAGTCCCTGTGAGAAGTCTTCATTTTTTGTCTTTGTTTGCATTCCCCTACCACATCCCTGACACCATGCGTTGCCTATGAATAAATGTCTAGGTTTTGCACTTTGACAGCATCCCATTCAGAAACAGTCAAGATGTATGTTCATCAGCTGGTGAGTTGCCCCTTGAGTAACATATACTTGAACTGCACAGGTCCACTTAAACTCAATTTGTTTTAATTTTTTTCATTGAATTTACTTGTTAATAATATTATATAGGTTTCAGGTGTACAGTTCTGCAGTCCATCATCTGTACATTGTATTGTGTGTTCACCTCAAGTCAAGTCTCCTTAAATGCAGATTTTTAAAATCCATTTGGAGGTGGACCCTCACGGTCCACATCCACGCTGTTCAAGGGTCAGCTGTAAACAAAATGTGGTGCATCCATGTGAAGGAGTATTCCTTGTCAAAAAAAAGGAATGTTGCAACATGGATGAACATTGAAAACATGCTTAGAGAAAAAAAACGATCAGAAAAGCCCACATAATGTGTGATTCCGTTGATATGAAACGTTGAGAACAGGGAAACCCGTAGAGACAGAAAGCATTTGCCAGGGACCCGGTGGAGAAGGCAGTGGGGAAGTGACCGCTAAAGGGTATGAGGTTTCCTTTTTTTCCCAAGACTTTATTTATTTACTTTTTGAGACACGGGAGGGGAAGGAGAAAGAGAGGGAGAGAAACATCAGTTGGGTGCCTCTCGTGTGCCCCCAACCAGGGGACTAGGCCCGAAACCTGGGCATGTGCCCTGACTGGGAATCAAACTGGCGACCTTTCAGTTTGCAGGCTGGTGCTCAGTCCACTGTGCCACACCAGCCAGGGTGAAGCTTCCTTTTGAGGTAATGAGAATGTTCTGTAATTATGGAGGTGGTTACAAGCATTGTAAATGCACTAAAAAAATGAATTATATGGTTTAAAATTGTGAGTTTCATATGATGTGAATGTTATCACACAAAAAAATAATGGAGCCCTGGCTGGTGTAGCTCAGTGGATTGAGCACGGGCCTGGGAAACAAAGGGTTGCTGGTTCGATTCCCAGTCAGGGCACATGCCTGGGTTGCAGGCCAGGTCCTCAGCAGGAGGTGCGCAAGAGGCCACCACACATCGATATTTCTCTTCCTTTTTCCTTCCTTTCCCCTCTAAAAATAACTAAATAAAATCTTCAAAAAAATAAAAATGAAGTAATGCAGTGATAGGGGAAAAAGTCTCTTCTCGCTCCATTGGGATGGAGTAGAAACTGGTAGTTGCTCATTTCAGAAAGGTCTGCTGCTAGTCTCCAGAGTGGGAAATACAGGTGCAGTTCTTAGGGTGGTCAGCGATTGGCAGTTAAGGAGACCTGTTGCCCGAGCACAGGCCCCTTTTCCTTCTTTTACCTTCTCCAGGAACTGAGTGTTGAATGTGGCCTCAACAATCGCATTCGTGTGATAGGCCAGATCTCTGAAGTCGCAAAAACGAAGAAATTTGAAGAGGTAGGTCTGTCTCAGTTGGGGCGCTGGAAGGATGCATGGGAGCTGTTCAGAAGCCTGATTTGGCTCTTTCTAGGAGCAGGGCTGACAGTTAACTCTGCTAACGAACTGATACACCACTTTAAGGGATTCAACTTTCATCTTAGTTGTGGGGAAACTTCTGGAAATGCCCTGAGCACAACCCTGAGGAACCAGTCATATGTGGAGGTGGGGAGCAAAGGGATTAAGGCTTTTCTAGCACATCTGAGAAGGGGCTTACAGTCGTTTACAGGAAGGCACGTTCACTCGTCCTGTTGTTATAGACTCAGGGGAAGGAAACATAGAGGAGTGTCAGGGAAGAGTGTGGTCTCACAGAGAACAGTTCAAGGCACACCTGTCCGTCGTTTTGGGAGAGGTGGTTGGTAGTTTCACGGGGCCTTACAGACACGAGCGTATTTATTTCAGCCAGCTATTTCCAGGCTCTCTCCTGACGTCCTGTGGACAGAGTGGGAAGTTGTCATTACAACACTTCTCTGCTCTAGCCTCGCGCAGCTTTTGTGTGAATGACTGGGGGTGATGGGGGAGACGTGGATCTCACCTAGCAGATTCAGACCTGCTAAAGGGGAGAGCGACGCTGCATCCTCAGCAGCCCGTCTGAGCCAGGCCGGCTGCACGTCGCTGAGGAGAAAGGTGACAGTAGGCACCTGCGTTCATAAAGTTGCCTGTATAGGTACAGAAAGGTGAGGTGGGGCTGAGCTGCTGGTCACGTGAGTAGACAGATCGGCCTAAGAGGCTGGGGTAGTCCACAAGCCCAGCGTCTGTTTTGTTGTGGCTTTGGTTGCATCCATAGGAGTATTGTAAACAGGGCAAAGGAAGTGAAAGTTTTATTGTATCCGGAGTTGGTCGGAATGTTGATCAGACAACATCTAAAAGACATTTGAGTCCTGCCCCTAAGAGTGAGCGAGAGCTCAGGAAAGGGTGAGGGGTCTGAAGACCCTGGCCGAAGGGAGTCTGGGACGGTTGATGTGGAGGAGGGAAGGTGACGAGAGAGACTGATTCAGGCTAGCTGTAGGGGACAGGAGCCGGATCTCCCACAGGCTGGGTGGACTTAGAGGAGGCAAATTCCAGAAGCCTGCAGACAGTTCTTGGCAGGTCACGCAAGGCAGTAGAGGTGGGGCAGGGGTGTGGTACTGAGTGGTTCATGGCTGGGCTAGTGTGTTTAATATGTTTAATTTTTTACTATGTTTTGTTTTTTAAAAATATTTCTTTTTTTGGCGAGTGGGGAAGGGAGAGAGAAAGAGAGGGAGAAAAACATTGATGTGAGCGAGAAACATAAGATTGGTTGCCTCTCAAATGCCTTCTGACCAGGGTCCAAACCCATAACCCAGGCATGTGCCTTGCCCAAGAATCGAGCTGGCAACCTTTCACTTTGCAGGATGACACCCAACCAACTTAGTCACACTTGTCAGGGCTAACATGTTTTTAAATTTTTTAAATTGATTTTTAGAGAGAGAGAGACTTTGGTTTGTTCTACTTATTTACACGTTTATTGGTTGCTTCTTGTATGTGCTCTGACTGGGGATTGAACTTGCAACCTTGGCTTAGCAGGATGATGCTCTAACCAGCTGAGCTGCCCAGCCAGGGCTGGGCCGGTGTGTATACAGAGGGAAGTCAGGGGGTGGATTTCTGAGTCAGGCTGCAGGCCAAGGGACAATGGTGGTGCTTCTGGTTATGAGACTCTCCCAGTGGTTTTCCCCACCAGAGTGAGGAGGCCATAGGGTGGACGCCCTATGATCTCTGGAGGCAGCCAGGACAGCTTCTCCCTCCTGTGTGCCTTCCTCCCTCCTCTAGCCTGTGGCCTGATGAGGGTTTTGAAGTAGCTTGGAGCTATTTTGTCAGGTTCATGGTCACTGTGGGCTGTGATGGATCCTCGAGATGTGGAAGCCCGGAAGGCTTTAGTGGCACAGGATCTAAGTCAAAAGACCCTGTTGTTCTGCTCTACCCTTTGCTCTCGAGTTGAGGGGGCAGCATACCCTAATTGCTGTCCCCTCTTTGCTGGTGGCAGCATGCAGTGGAAGCACTCTGGAAGGCTGTTGCAGACCTGCTGCAACCCGAACGGCCACCAGAGGCTCGGCACGCCGTGCTGGCTCTCCTGAAAGCCATCGTGCAGGGACAGGTAAGGGGTGTTGGGTCTCTGCCCAGGCAGAGCTGGGATGGGTGTGTGGGATGATGTTGGGCCCCCCACTGACGGCTCCTGCTGGTCCCACTTGGACTCTTGTCTTTGGTGAGGGCACCAGGCACGAACTCTGTGGTTCCCAGGGGCTTTGCAGCTAGATGGCTTGAGTGGGCATCCTGGAATCGCCTCTTGTATCATTGTGACCCTGGGCAAGTCACTGGAGCTCCCCGCTGAGCCTCTGCCTCCTCACCTGTAAAAGGGGATGCCCCTGACGTCTTCCTCCTCTGGGATGTTTTAGGGAGTAAATGAGGCAGTTTATGCAAGAGGATGAGAACGGTGCCTGGCATGAGCGAGCCACTGACTGGGCTGTTCTTGCCAACCTTGTCCCCCTCGTCCTGGGCCGCTGCCTGTGCTCAACGTGCTTTGGCCACACTGGTCTCTGCTGTTCCTGGACCACTTAGTCCACCTCTCGCCATTCCTGCCCAGAAGGCTCTTTGCCGCCCCCCCCCCCATTTACTCTACTTCTTTGCACCCAGTTGCCCAAGAAGCCCCGACACCCTCAGTGCAGTTAGACCATTGTCGTTGTTCTGTGAGCGCAATTGTGTCTGTCCACCCTGGGCTGTGAGTATGGCAGGAGCAGAACTGCACTGTCCCTGCCGTGTGCCCACACTCATGCTCAGAACTGGGCACATAGTGGGTGCTCCACACACACTGGTCAGCCAGTGACCAGTGGGTCTGCTCCCCTACCCTGGGCTGCTTTGATGATGCCTGTCTGCCCCTCACAGCCAGTTCCTGTGGGAAGGGGAAGGGGCCCCAGAGTTGGGAGTCTTGTAGCCTGTTGCCCTCCTGGACTTCTTACAGCTGCTCACAAAGCCCAGTAAGCCAGAGGATCCTGGCAGGACTGCTGACTTCGTGGTTTTGTCTTCAGGGGGACCGTTTGGGTGTTCTCAGGGCCCTCTTCTTCAAGGTCATCAAGGATTACCCCTCCAACGAAGACCTCCACGAAAGACTGGAAGTTTTCAAGGCCCTTACGGACAATGGGAGACACATTACCTACTTGGAAGAAGAACTGGGTGGGTGCCACACTGGGTGTGAGGTTTCTCTGGCCTTGGTGATCAAATTTAATCTGGGATGTGGAAGGCCACTGGGTCCCTGAGGGAGCACTGCAGTTTGCAGGAATGGCCTGCAGAGGGCGCTGCACCACGCAGCTCTGTTTACCTGTGTGCCACCTGCATCAGCCACCAGAATCTCCTGGGGATCTTGTTAAAAATGCAGAGTCCTGGGTTTCACGCCAGACATGCTGGCTCGGAACTCCTGGGGAGTGGGGCTGAGGTGTGCATTTGAGGCGGGCAGGAGGTGATCCGAGCTCTGTTATAGGAAGAGCAGGCTGCTGACCCGGCCATCAGGCGTAGCCTACAGGCCAGGTTACCCAGAGTGCCCTGAGGTTTCTGCAGGGCCAGACTGCCCTACTGTGTCTGCCTCCTTGCTCTCTTTGTGCCCGGGCCTGGCCTCCAGCTCTCTCCTTTGCTGGCCTTCCTCCTCGTTGTTATGACCGTGTGAGGTTTCCATGAGTCTTGAGATTCCACGTCACTGATGAAGGGAGAAGAGGAAGGAGGTAGAAGAAGTAAATCTGACTAAATGCCTTGTTCTGTTGCCCAGAAATGGGCCTCAGCTGTCGGTTTGCCTCCAGGACAGGTGCTGGCACGGAGCCATGGTCAGGTTTTCTAAGTTTACTTGGCTAGCATCCAAGCATTGCTTGTGTCTTCAAGAGATTCTGGGGATAGGGGGCCACGAATCTGCCCCTTAAATATGTGTCGTGGCGATGCCGGCACCCCTGGTATTGCAGTCGGGGCTCTGAGCATCGGGCGCGCACACACTGCTGCCGCCTCTCAGCCCGGATCTCCCTCGGTGCCTCGGGGGTTGGTGGATTTGAATTCCGGAGCCCATGACCTACTGACCTGCTCGGGCTCCAGCTGAGCCCCCCTCGGCCCCGTGCACGCGTGGCCTGCCTGTCATTGCACGGGGACTGACGACGGGGTTTCCGGCAGTGAGCGGGATGGGGCGCATGTTCCTTGGGAGGAGATGGTAGGAAGTACATTGCTCTCCTCCCCTCCTCCCCAGCTGAGTTTGTCCTGCGGTGGATGGAGATCGGCCTGACCTCAGAATTCCTTCTGGTGCTCGTGAACTTGGTCAAATTCAACAGCTGTTACCTCGATGAATATATTGCGTCAATGGTCCAGTAAGAAAAGAATCCAAATAATGTTGCTCTGACCGTAGTCCCACTGTCTTGGTCTGCACTTCAGCTCTGCAGGGTGAATAAAGCTATTGAATAAATAGGGACATTGGACGTGGCCACCGCCACCCTCTACTTAGGCTGATGTTTTGAAGTTTGACCTAGCATTTTATTTTTAGTGGATGTAATATTATCTGATGTTTTATCTATTATTTTTGTTGTGATTTTTTCAAAACACTCTGTGAAATCCGTGAGGGCAGGGGCAGCCCTGAGGACTTGCCTGTCGGTGGGTGAGTGGGGCCCTAGGGAAGATGAGTCCCTCGTTTAACCGACTCTGTAGAGTAACCAGAGAGTAAACTGGAGCCACGCAGCCTCTGGGGAATGTCCTTTCAGTGGACTTTGCGCTTCCTCCAACAGCATGATCTGCCTGCTGTGCGTCCAGACTGTGTCTTCCATGGACATAGAGGTTAGTAGCTGCCCCCTCAGAGGCAGTTGCTGTCATCCTCCTTCCGGGCAGGCTGGGTGGGCTCAGGTTAAGCTCTGGGCTGCCCCTCACTGGCCGTGTGGCCCCAGGCAGGCTGCTTGGCCTCTCTGAGCCTCTGGACTCTCTCCTGTAAGTGACAATGGTTGGATGACCTCGGTTATGGGGTCATAGTTCAGGATGAGTGACCCCAGTGTGTGGAATGTAGAAGTGCCTCCACGACCCTCGCTTGCCCTTTTGGTTCCAAGGACGGCTGCTTTGGCCTTGAGGAGGGACGACAGTCACTGACCAAAGGAGGGTGGGAAGGAGGCTAGGGGCGTTGCCTCCCGTGGGCAGGAGTTGGGTGGGGCCGATGTGACCCCCCCCCTCCACCCCACCAGGTGTCTCTGCAGGTGCTGGACGCTGTGGTCTGCTACAACTGCCTGCCAGCGGAGAGCCTCCCCCTGTTCATTGTCACTCTGTGCCGCACCATCAACGTGAAGGAGCTCTGCGAGCCCTGCTGGAAGGTGGGGTCTGCACTGTTGTCCTGGAGAGTCCTTCCCTGGATGAAGTTACAAGCCAGGCGCATGGACAGGACAAGGGCCATCTTGTCTTTAATGAATGGCCATCTGATTCTCAGGGTGGCCACACAATGGCCTGCTGAGGGGCATCCAGTGACATTTTCCCAGGCAGTTGAGCTGAGGTCAGGGTTTCTGTGGCATTTTGAGAACTTGGCAGCCTCCGTGTTTGGAAGGAGGCAGTCGCAAGCCAGCTGGACACGCGGGGTGTTGGAGCAGTAGTGTGAGGGGCTGGCGCGCAGGGCTGGGTCTGAAGCCCTGGGACTCGTGTCTGCCTATCTAATGGTGTGTTTTGTTTCCCAGCTGATGCGTAACCTTCTGGGCACCCACCTGGGCCACAGCGCCATCTATAACATGTGCCGCATCATGGAGGACAGGTGAGGGGTCAGGGCCTGGGCGGACGGGGAGGGCGAAGTGGCTGGACCAGGTGCTGCCGAGCTCTCGTGGGGCGCTGTCCGTGTCGGCTCTCGCCTGGCGTAGGCCATCAGGGAGGCTTCCTGTGCCTTCGAGGAGTCTGTCCCAGAAGCACACAGCTTATGTTCTTGATTTTCTGTCCTCTCCCACCTCTGCCAGTAAAATCAGAACATTCAAAATGGAACTCGGAACCTCCCTCCCATACTTGGATTTTGTCCAGTGAGGCTGCTTCACCTTTGATCCTATTATGAGGCCCTCACCCTTGCCTCCCACAGCCAAACCATCACGAGTCCTGTCGCTGCTGTCCTTTGGAGGTGGCTCGGAGCTGCCCACCTAGGGCCTCCACCCTAGCCCCTTGGCTCTCACCTCCTCGCTGGACTCCTGCACCCACTCTTGGCCTCTTGAAGTCGGTTCCTCCACACAGCAGCCCCGTGCTCTTTTCCCAGCACAAATCTGACTGTGTCACCCTTTGTTTGAAGCTAGGGTGGCCCCCAGGGCTCTCAGGATTAGAAACCACACTCCTCACTGCAGCAGGGCCTGGCTGGTCTGGTTCTGCCCCAGCCCTGGCTTCTCACTTCCTCCGTCTTGCCACGGGCCTCTGCACGTGCCTTCGCTCCTGTTGGAACATTCTTCCGCCTTGGTCAAGTTTCTCTGAGTGCTCCTCGATGTGTAGGCAGCGTCATTAATTCCCTGACCATCCCAAGCAGGTTTTGCACTGCTATCCTGTGGCTTTCCTTCTTAGCTGTGATTTGAAGTAGACATTCGACATTTCCTTATGTTGTCTTTGGTTCACGTCTGTGTCTCCTGGACTGTAAGCACTCCTTCACGTCTGTGCCTGGCATCCAGCGTGGCTCCGTGGTTAGCAGTGACGACTATGGAGTGAACGCATGAATGAATCAAATGGTTGCTGCTAGCCTGTGTCCCCTGACCAACTCTCCTCCCCTAGTTTTGCTTCTGTCCTGTAAGTGCAGGGCCCTCTGGGGAGGCTGCCAGGAGCCGGGTCCCACCCCAGTCTGTCTTTGGGCCCTGCAGTGGGCAGATGGCGGACCAGCCCTGCTCACCTCCTGTCTCTCTGGGGAATGCTTTCAGAGCCTACATGGAAGACGCCCCGCTGCTGAGAGGAGCTGTGTTCTTCGTTGGCATGGCTCTCTGGGGAGCCCACCGGCTCTATTCTCTCAAGAACTCCCCGACATCTGTGTTGCCATCGTTTTATGAGGTACTCATTTTTCGTGACACGGGAGCCAGAGCACTCCCCTTAGTCAGGCTGGCCCGCTGAGCAGAGCAGGCCCACGCGCCAGGCGCTGCCGCATGGGCAGGCGGTATTTCTAGCCACTTGCTTTGTAACTGCAGATGAGGTTCAGAGCCATTTGACGGACTTATCCTCAAGTAAATGTCATATGTTATGCATTTCACATCTTCAGTTAGCATTAGAACTACTCAAGGTTCCTCCAGGGGTGGCGACACTCTTACTGGTGACAGTTTCATTTGGTAATCTCCGCCTCGCTCCAGGATGGAGCCGGCGAGAGGGTTTCCGTTCCCTGAGTTCCTGGTGGGACGCGGAGTGCTTGTGTGTGTGCTCCTCATGTGTGGCCGTCACAGCAGCCCTGGGAGCTGTGCCGCTGTGCCAGCCTCATCTCACTACACGGAAAGCTGCCTGGACGAGCTGTGTCATGTCCAGGGTTACACGGAATCTCCTGGTGGGCTGGTCTTTCTGCCCTGCCCCCACCTCACGGGCAGTGGAGCACGCGGTCTTTGCGCGTTGCTTGCATCAGGGTAACATTTAGGTTCCTCTAGGACAGCAAGCCAGGGGCCAGGAATTGAGCTGAGCCAGGCTTTCTGGAGCCAGTGTAGAAAACACACTTCTTTTTTTTAATATTTCATTTATTTATTTTTAGAGAGAAGGGAAGGGAAGGAGAAAGAGTGGGAGAGAAACATCAATGTGTGGTTGCGTCTCATGTGCCCCCTACTGGGGACCTGGCCTGCAACCCAGGCATGGGCCCTAACCGGGAATTGAACCTGCAACCCTTTGCTTCACAGGCCCATGCTCAATCCACTGAGCTACACCAGCCAGGGCTAGAAAACACTTCTGGGCTCCTATGCTATGTGGGTGACCTGTGAGATGTATGCGGGCAGTGTGCCCCTCCCAGGGCATCTTAGGTTGGGATCCGAGGGTGATGTGATAGGGGGCTTCCTTTGCGTGAGCAAGAAGTGGGTGACGGTTGCCTGCCCCCTGGGCCTTGTTTTCCAGGCCATGGCCTGTCCAAACGAGGTGGTGTCCTATGAGATTGTCCTCTCCATAACCAGACTCATCAAGAAGTACAGGAGGGAGCTCCAGGCTGTGACATGGGACATTCTGCTGAACATTATCGAGCGCCTGCTTCAGCAGCTCCAGGCGAGCCTGGTGGGAAGGCTGGGCACGGGGAGGACCAAGACTGTGGACAGGCCCAAGGGCTCTTCCTTGGGTGGCCAGGACCTGTGGGGCTGCCAGGCTCGTCTCACCTGGATGACAGTTCCCATGAGATCTTCCTTCTGGCCCTGCTGGGGGGCGTTCCTGATGGTTCTCAGTGATGTCAACTCGCCATCCACTGAAGGCGGCCAGGTTTTCCAAACCTGCTCATCACCGGGAGCAGGAATGTGCAGCAGACGAGCAAGGGGGCTGTGCTGCTGTTGATCAAGATCAAGTCACACACTAGGTCACCTCCATGGCCTGGAAGTGGGCCCTGAAGACAGTTTCCTAAGTGTGTAGAAAGCTGGCCACAGCTTTGGCATAATTTTGAAGGACATTGCTGATGTGGGGCTGCAGAGATGACAAAGGCTCAGGGCTGGGCCTTCTGGGGTACTGGGGTGGACCACTGTTTAGGTGGCCAGGCCAGGGGGAGGAAGGACTGGGCTGTCATCCCTCACTGTCACTGTCCAGCTGGCCAAGTGGAGCTTTATCCCAGTGGCGAGCTAGGAGGGCATGTCTTAGGGCCTCCAGAGGGGCTTGAGCCTGGGGGAGACACGAAGCCCCCGAAGTCAGCCCCTTCAAGGCTGGCTGTGGGCACAGCCAGGACGCCCTGGTGGTGGTGGGCAAGCAGAAATAGCCCAGCTGCCACGTGCGTCCTAGCACGGTGAGGTCATGTCCCCTGCCCAACAGAAAGTCTTGAGGGGGTGTCTGGAGGCAGCTGGTCTTCAGTCCTTGCGGGGAGTCAGAAGTCACTCCTGTGTGACTGCGCCTTTGTGTCGCAGAACCTGGAGAGCCCAGAGCTCAGGGCCATTGTCCATGACCTGCTGACCACGGTGGAGGAGCTGTGTGATCAGAACGAGTTCCACGGCTCCCAGGACAGATACTTCGAGCTCATCGAGAGATGTGCGGACCAGAGACCTGTAAGACCACCCGTCCCCCGAACCCGGCAGGGCCTTGGGTGCTCAGGTGCAGAGGGTAGTTTCTGTGAGGCTCCTAGGGAGGGGCGGACCTGCTTAGCTCTGGGAGCCCTGGCTGTGTAGATCTGAAACTGAGTTCAGTGTGTTTGAAATAAAGGCCCTTGCTTTTCTGGGATTGTTCTCCAATTGTGGAAGCCTGTCAGGGTGTTGGCAGACTGCATGCGTGTGGGTCTTTCAGAGCGCAGCGCTGGCCTGACTGTCAGTTCCTCCTACCTGTTGTGGGGGCAGGTGCCAGCCGGCACCATGGGGACTTGTTGCTTGGCACATCTGCTTCCTGGGCGGCGGGCAGGCCTTGTGCCAGAAATGCTCAGCTCAATGCCAAGGTTTTTACGTGGGTTTTTGTTTTATTTTTATTTACTTGTCTTTTAAGGATTTTACTTATTTACTTTTAGAGAGAAGGGAAGGAAGGGAGAAAGAGAGAGAGGGGAACATCAATGTGTGAGAGATAGATACATCAATCAGTTGCCTCTTACGCATCCCAACTGGGGGCAGCCTGCAACCCAGGCATATGAGTCCTGACTGGGAATCGAACCAGTGACCTTTTGGTTCACAGGCTGATACTCAGTCCACTAAGCCACACCAGCCAGGGAATACCTAGGTTTTTAAATGAGTTTTCACTGCTGCCAGTGAAGTTTTGTCTTGGTGGGCTGCCCACCTGGGCCTTGGAGTGGTTGGTCTCGCCGAGCAGACTCTTCTGGGGTAGCGGCATGGAGCGTCATTTATAACAAAACCTCTGGCAAGGCAAGGCGGCTCATTCACACCAGGTCTTTCTTTGTTTGACAGGAGTCCTCCCTCTTAAACTTAATAACCTACAGGGCTCAGTCAATCCATCCGGCGAAGGTTGGCTGGATTCACAACCTGCAGTTGCTGATGGAGAAATTCTTCAGGTAGGGAGGCTCTGGAGCCCTCTTGGGCCTTGGAACCTGACCCTGTGTCTGTGCCTTGGGCCGGGGTCTGGGAAGCCAAGAGTGAGGGCTTTTCTTTCTGATTCTTGAAAGTAATGGTTCTAAACGAGCAGGAGAAGGTTGTTTCCCATAGGGCAGAGTCCTTGAGGCCGCCGTGCTTACGCTTCCCGTGGGGTGGCTGCGTACCAGGTGCTGTCTCTGAGGGCTGAGCTCTACACCCCTTTCCCAGCTCTTGGTCTGGATATTGACAAGCTGGGCCCCGCCGGGAAAAATGGGGTCGGTCCTTCCTGCTGGGGTGAGGGGCGGGGGTGCTTTGTTGCCCGCAGTGGGTCCGGGGTCTGGGTCTCTGGGGGAGCCCTCGGAGCTTGGGACGCAGTGTCAGCGGGGCCGGTGCAGGGGTGAGTGAGGCTGGTAGTGGGGCCTCCGCCCGGCCCCAGCAGGTGCGCCCCCGCCCGCAGGAGCGAGTCTCGCAGCGCTGTGCGCATCAAGGTGCTGGACGTCCTGTCCTTCGTGCTGCTCATCAACAGGCAGTTCTATGAGGTACGTGTCCCACGGCTGGCGGGGGAGCCCTGGGGCATTGGGTGCGGGCGAGGCTCACCCTGGTGGCCCCGCATGGCCCTCACTGGGCACTGAGAGCCTCTGGGGTTTGCCCGGGCTCGGGGTCTGCCACTGTCCTCTGGGGCAGGTTTTCTCAATAGGCTTTGTCTGTTTACTCCTTTGTTTGTTCAGCCATCCATCCATCCATCTATTCATTCCATGGTGTCCCTGCCAGGCCTGTGCTGGGCTTGGAGATGCTGCTAAGCAGCCAGGGGGGCACAGTTCCTGTCCTCAGGGAGCTTCAGCCTAGTCCTCACCCAGGATACAGAGGAGTTCTGGAGAGTCTGGCATGGGGATGTTTTCTTTTTGCCTTTGTAATCACACTCACCCTCACCCGCCCAACCACTGGCTGCCTGTCTTTCTTCTGCCAGTTTCTTCCCTCCAGTTCATTTCACTGTGTTTGCGGCCACAGTCCATCCTTCCTTCAGAAAGCCTAGCGTGTGCCTGCCCACCACGCCCTTCCCTCCAGGAGCTGCACCTCAGGCTCCGTGTTTTCTCTTGCTCTCCAGCACACCTCCCGGCTCTCCCAGTGTTCCTGGGACGTGCCCCCGCCGACCTCGTCAGCCCTCCCTTTCCCTGCGTCTGTCTCCGGGCAGTCCACCCTGCTTCAGGGTCCAGCTGGGAGCTGCCTCTTTTAGGAAGCCCCTCTGGGTTTTCAGGTTCCTCACGTCAGGGTCGGCCTTGCCCTGCCTCTGTGAAACTCCGCTCGTGCTGTCCCCCTGACGTGGGCTCTGGTGTCAGGGAGAAGGTCTTCCCACCCCCAGATACACAGAGATCCTTCGCGTAAGATTATTCTTAATTGTGACATTCAGTGACAGCAGTGGGGACATTCGCTGTTGCATCCTGTCTGGGCCTGTGGTCCTGAGCCTAGGCTGGGCCATCGAGGAGCCGTCGCCATTCTCCTGAATTGAGGGGCCAGGCCCCCCAGGCACTGACATACCCCTGCTGTGGGTTTCCTGTTTCAAGGGGCGCCTTAGCTGTTGTCCAGCCTGTCACAGACAGCCACCCTCGCCCCACTGTGCTCGCTGCAGGAGGAGCTGATCAACACGGTGGTCATCTCGCAGCTCTCGCACATCCCCGAGGACAGAGACCCCCAGGTCCGGAAGTTGGCCACGCAGTTGCTGGTGGACCTGGCTGAGGGCTGCCACACTCACCACTTCAACAGCCTGCTGGACATCATCGAGAAAGTGAGAGCTGCAGGGCGTAGGGCGCTGGGTTGCCAGAAGCACCCTTCCTCTCTGGGGCAAAGCCCCGCTGGCAGCAGCATCCTCTGGACTCAGTCTGCATTGTCTGCGGAACTCCGGGCTGGGTCTCGGAGGCAGGGCTCCCCCCGGCCATGGTGGACCGGTCTGACGGTCCGACGGTCC
>PVKM010017984.1:0-25422 GCA_004027735.1 Carollia perspicillata
CATGCATTAGTCGGTGAACACTACTGCTTCTCCACACCATCCAATTTCAAAATTCTTCCATTCTAAAAATCAAGCAGCCCCATACTATTTCTCTTACAAGCTCTGCTCTCCATAATCAGGATTCATGTGTACCATTTCCTTTGGTGATGTGCCCCCGTAACGGACACTGGGGCAGTGCTCAGCTCCATGTTGATTTTCTCACAAAATTACATCCAAAATGCATGCGGCCCTGTGGATATAAATTCCACAGAACAATAACCTGCACAATCAAGTTAAATCCCCACACATTTTTCTCCATGCCAATTATGTACTATATTTTATTAAAAGAAACACAAAACATGCTAATGAGCACTCTGTCACATTTGGAATCTAAGCAATGCCTGTCAGTAACTGCCAGAGGTTTGTCTTTACCCTGGGCCTTCTGCCGAGCCTGTTTTCTGTTAGCTTTCTCAGTTCCTCTTTAATTTTGCTAAGTAAACATTATTTTGACAAGGGGTTAAACGATACACAAAATGCAGAGAAAAAATATTAACAAATTGAGCACTTCTGTCTCATCCTCCTCAGAACAATGGGCCGAGCACTGTACATTCCCCACGGCAGCCTCAGAAACCACTGCACAGACGCCCCTGCACTCCGCACACAGATCACTTCGCCTGTCACCACACAGAGTTATTTTTAGAATCTCCTCATTGTTGCCAATGACACGAATATTATTATTACTAATCCAGCCACTCCTAATAATAGTATTTAAGTAGCTTGTCATCTTGGGAACTTCATAGACAATAGTTAACTAATTGTCAAGCATTAATATAACAGGATTCTAATCTCCAACCTCTGAAGCAGTGTATTTATTTGTTATAATAGTAAAACTTTTGTTTGAATTGCTTATTTATGTAATATATATTCTCTATCACCTCAATTCCAATTTTTATATCTACTTTGTAAGTAAAATAATCACATGCCAAAAGACACAGACAGTACACTTCACAAACAGTAATGAATCCCCTTCCGGTCCTTTTATTCACACTACAATAGATTCTGTATTACCATGCAGAGAAAAACAAAACAAAACACCATAGATTATTTCCCTTATTTGCAGTTAATGCACACAGTTTTCTGATAGGAACAAGAACTTGAAGGTGCAACATGCTTTGTCTTAGGAGTGTGAGTAAATACAATATTCTGTTGACATCCTGTTCCTACTTTCGAGCAACCAGGTATGTTACATATGAACTGTCAGAGCAGCTAAATAAGTTTTCCTGTCTAAATGCACCCACATTCTTGTCAGAGACCTCATCTTAAGCTGATCTCCCTATCTTAGTTGAACACTGAGTTAACAATTTCTTAACTTGTAATAGTCATTTCAAATCAATATTTAAATGGTATAAACAACACCACTTTCATGCCCTAACCTTCCCCTCAAATACACCAGACACGCTTTCCACGTGACAATGCAAATGCTCTGCATTTGGAGAAAACAGAAAGGTGTCAAAGAAAGAGAGATAGAATCCCTTTCTCTCAGGCCCTTAATGAGGTCTCCAGAGCCAAAGCAAAGCAATAACAAATTGTACTTTCCACATATTGGGGAAGAAAAGGAGAAAGGCAAGGGGGTGGGGGGGATGGTGAGCTTGTCATTTGAAATTAATTGAACTTAGCCATGCCAAGAAAACACTGGTAATAAACCCTCCCCATCTAAATTAAGGGTTTTATACCATGAAAAATAAAAATAAAAATTTATGGCCGTAATTTCATCCGGGTTTTCCAAGAAGTGCTTGCTGATTTTCTTGTACTCAGTAGAAAAATCCCCAAGGAGCAATGCAGACTGCAATAAGGCAGACTTCTAAAAAGATACCATTTAATTTCTCACTCCTCCCCTTGTACTATTACCACATTTCCACTTTTCTCTGGCTTAGTATTAACTCTCTCAACACAGTTCTCTTCCATTAGCTCTCGGCAATATCTTATGGGGCGGGGGAAACATGCTCAACCTACAAGCACCCATCCACTGCTTGGAGTCAAAAGAACCAGAAGCCCCAGAAACACACGCATTTATGTGTCTTTGGCTTTTCGTCAGGACACCTAGCCATCTTACCTGAAGGCACCAAAAGTCAAAATGATTTCAAAACAACTCCATCACTCAAAACCTTTCACATTAATAAGAACTGATAAATGACTTCTGAAGGAAAAAAAAAAAAAAGCAAACACAGAACCATGGTTCCCAACCTGTGGACTGTACGTGGCAGGGCCAGGCGCAAAGTTATTTGCAAGGGTTTTGCAAATCCCCATGGACACCAAGCACTACCTGCAGAACAATCTGTATAATGGGTAAAAATACAGCCACAGTATTTGTTTTCTAACGTCCACAGATCGTGTTGTAATGACTACTGAAATTTATTAAAAGCTACAACCAAGTTCACAGTAGCTTTTTCTCATGTTCTCAATTAATGGATGCTGTAAGTGAAAGAGCTAATTTATAACCCTAAAATAGTTTTTGAAGTCGAGTTGAGTCTTTATATTAGAGAAGGTAGAGAACAGCTGATATGACTTAGACTTTCATTCCTTACATACAGACACGTGGTAGGCACTCAGCACGTGTTGATCACAAGCGTCAGCATATTTTTCTTAGCCCCATTTAGACCTGTTTTTCTTATATTTGTCCCGCCTCTTTATGTACGAGACAGCAGCAATTCTCAAAGTAAGGTCTGGAGACTCCTAGGGATCGGTCCCGAGACCCTTTCGGGAGGTCCATGAGATCAAAGCTTCTTCATTTTAAGAAGTCACTTGCCCCCCATGCATGTACAGTTGAGCTTCCCAGAGGCTACATCTGTGACATCACAATAAATTAAATGAGAAACAAATATGAGAACCAGCTATCTTCTCTTTGTTATATCAGAAATTAAGGAGATTTGCAAGGTTACTTTCCTGACTAAATACATTTTGTTTTGAAAAATACAGTTATTTTTCATTAAAAATGTTCTTACATTGACATGTAATAGGTTTATTATTGCATTTTTAAATTAACTAGTAAATATTGATAAGATATATACCCTGCATAAACAAAAGCTCTTTGAGGTTCTTAATAATTGTGAAGAATACAAAGGGCCCCTGGAAACAATTTGAGAATTGCTGTCACAGAGCAGAACCTCGTGTCTGTTCTCAGTACACAAGCAGATGCTGGACACCCGCCTGGGGGTGATGCTGAAGAGGGGACTCCACTGTTGCACGGGGGCGGGGGGGGTGCTGGACCAGCTGCTCCCATGTCCCTTCGTACATTCGATTCTGTAATTCCATGTTAGAGGGAACCAAAGGAAGCCTCCTTCCAAAGTTGCGGCTACTGACATGACATGTGAATAAATACGTAAAAGTTCCTTCATTTTCCTACCCATAAAACAAGATGAGCACGTTAATGAGCAAATTAGTATCTTCCGTAGTTGTGCAGTCCTCACATCAGTACAATATTTCCAACATTATGGAAGCAAGGTGATTTTTACATTTTGCTTATTAAGTTCTTTTTATAAGAAAAGCTCTCTTCTCCGATTGGAGCCTCCCACAGCTTCCAAATCACATAGTGCAGTTCTATTCACTCTGAAGGGGAAGAACCCTAGCACAGTCCATTCACTCAGAAGAGTAAGCCACTGACTAGATTCTCAAAGAATGTCCTTAACCAAATGGTAAGGTCAATAACAAGGCTAAGATTCTGATGACAGAAATTCCCAATGCAAATACATTCCTTCCAAATCTGTAGATTCGAGAGAATATCTTAATCTCTGCACAGGTCCTGTTTCTTGCATAACATGAAAATAGGATGGATTATCTTAATGAGCACACTGTGCCCATAGACACCAGTAAGTAGTTTAGAACGTATAGCTTCAGATCAATGAAGGAAAAGGAGCATCAGAAAAATAAAAAGACCACACTTGTGTAATTTGATTGAATTCAATGAGCATTAACTGAGGGCTCTGTTCCAGTCATTATTTTAGGTGATTATGAAGAGAAGATAAACGAGACATAAGCCTTACTGCCTAGGAATTCACACTCTAAATAGGAAAGGTAAAATACGATGTGATAAGTAATATAAAAATAGGTGTTTAATACCATGGAAGCATAGTTGAAAAAGCAATTAATTTAGTCTGGTGGAGACAGGGGAAAAGAGACAGGACACATGTAATGAGAAGGGAGGGTAGGGAGAACTTTGCGCCTAACTCGTAATCTCCAGTCTTAGCTGAGTCCCTACCATCCCAGATAACCCTTCTATGTGTCACTTCCATTCTTCCACTTTCCACAACTGCTAGGTCAAACCTCCTCCCTTCTTCTCACATCTCCTGTTCAACTCTCCACAGCTGTTCTTACCGCCTTCCTCAGGAGATCGGCCTCGGGCCACCTAGGCTGGCCGACTGAGCCACCCAGCCAGGGCTCTTCACTTGTCCTTTAAACCCACCTCCTCGTGACTACTCAATTTAACCCCCTTCTCATGTATCATCAATTTCATATAAACTGCTGGTGAAAATGTGAATTTTTGCTGTCTTTTGGGAAGGTAAGTAGTAATACCAGCTAAAATTACATAAAATATTCATACCCTTTAACCCAGCAACCCCAATCCTAGAATTTCTCCTATGCCAATAAGTTCACCAGTATGTAATAATGGACGCATACATCACATACACATAGGGAGGGGGAAAGGGAAGAAAATGTTTATCGTAGCCTTATTTTCAATGGAAAAAAAATGAAAACAAAGCAGATGCCCCAGTGAAAATGAGTTTGATGCCCCTGATCTAGTGCAATTGGTGTAGTTCTACTTCCTCACTTCTATCCCCACTCATCTTCTGTCCCCACCACAACGCTGAAAATGATTTTGCAATGACAACCATTAATCTAGGTGGTGCCACATTTAAAGCTATTTTTCTGACCCTACTAGAACCATCCAACAGAGTAATCCTTCATTCTCAAACCACCTCTCTCCCAGCTTTCATGATACTACTTCCTCCTGGGTTTCTTTCTTTTCATTAGTTTTCTCAACTTTCTTTGCAGGCTCTGTCTCCTTTTTTGACTTCTAAATGCTGGCATTCCTCAAAGGCTTAGTGCCTCATCCCCTTCTCAGGTGATCTTGTCCGTTCTCATGACTTGAAACGCACTTAGTACCAACAAATTTTCATTGTCTCTTTACAGACCAAGCCTCTCCTCTAACTTCCACATATCTGCATTTAATTGCTGTGTTAAAAATCTCGTACGCAAATACACTGTAGAATGTATAAAATGGGAACTCTTAATTCTACATGTCCTCCCAGCCCCACCACACATCAAGAATCGGGACCCCTGTCCGTCTTTTCCCCTCAGTACATGGGGTCACCATTTACACAGACACGCACCAGACACTTAAGTGCTCCTTCCTCCGTATCCCTTGACCACTCAGACAATGAGCTAGCTCACGCTGACTCTGTGTACACAATGTTTCACTAGCTAACCTCTTCTATTTCACCCTAATCCAAGTAACCACTTACTCACCTCCCTGCTTCTATTCTTGCTCTACCTCTATGTATAACCCATTCTCCTCAAAACAGCCATTGTGACTTTTTTTACAACTCAAATCAGACGGTATCATTCTGCTTCAGATTCTCCAGTGGCTTCCCACTACTCTTGAATAAAATACAAACTAGTACCATGTGAACATGCTTCAACTCATTCTACTCTACCCCAGCTCACCCATTGTGCCCATGAAAACCTGTGTTCCTGCTGGTTTCTGGAATATACCAAGTTCCTTCTCATCCCAGGACCTATGCACTTAATGCGCTCCTTTGCGCTCTCTCTCTCTCTCTCTCTCTGCATGAAATATTCTTTCCCGGGTTTTTTATACCCTGTTTCTCTTCAACCTTCAGATCTCAATTTAAAATAATGCCTCCTCAAAGAGGCCTTTCCTGGCCACCACATGTAAGGTGTGTCCTCACTATTATTCTCAGTCACAGCAGCCTGCTTATTTCCTTCATAGTGCTTCTAATTATTTCTGTTTGTTTGTTATTCAATTATTGAGTAGCCACTCCAATGGAACCAAGATCTATGAGAGCAGAATCTGGCTCACAGAGGCTGTTAGTGAACGATGACTCCAGGATGGAGTCAACGGAACGATCAGATCCCTCCTGCCTTGACAGTTCTCCTCCAACTCCTCCGCCCCGCGTTAACCGCCCTCCGTCTTAGCTCTTTTGTCTCAAACTTCTCGAAACAATGATCTACTCCGGTTTTATTGATATAATTTACGTATAACACTGTATTAGTTTAAGGTGTAGAACATGATAATTTTAAATTACTTGTGATTATTTTACCTCACACCTTTCAACCTATTTCTCTCCATGACATCAACTGCTTTTCCTTCTGATATAAGGTTCTTGTCATTGAAGCAAATGGAAATTTCTTGCTGACCTCTTCATGATATTTAACCCTGGTGATCACTACTTCCTCCTTAAAAAGTTCTCTTGTCTTACATGGCAAATCATGCTCTTAATGTTCCTCCTACTTTTACTATGCTTTCTCTGGCTCCCTCTAGGGCTCCCCTTCTCTCCTTCTTTCCTAAAATGCTGCTATTCCTAAGGGTTCTAACCCAGACCTTCTCTATAAACACTGAATCATCTCATGCACTTACAGTTTCAGTTACTACTGATATGCAAATACCTCCTAAGTCTTTATCTTTATCCCAGATCCTTCTCCCTAGCTTCCAACCATCAGATCTCTACTTGGATGTCCAACTGGTCCCTCAAACTCAATATATTTTAAGTGAACTTATTGCCCTGGCTGGGCAGGTCAGTTGGTTGGAGTGTCATCCTGATACTCCAAGGCTGAGGATGCCATCCCCATTCAGGGCATAGAGGAAAATCAACCAACAAATGCATAAATAAGTAGAACAACAGATCGATGTTGTTTTCTCTCTCTCTCTCAAATCAACACATTAAAAATAAATAAATAAAGTAAACTGACCACCTTTCCCCGCCAAATCTGCCTCTTCTCCTATATCCACATCTTTGTGACTGGCACCTCCATCAAACCCATGACCCCAAGCCAAAACCAGTCTTTGACACACTGATGTCTCTCACACACATCCCGCCCCAATACATCTACTTTTAACCAAGGTCAATATATTCTACCAACTAAATATTTCATTAAATTGTCCACTTCTCTGCATTTCTATTGCCATTACCTTGATTCAAGCCACTGGTATTTTTTGCCTAAACTTCTGCAAAAGTCTTCAAATTCTATTCTTATTTCCCTGAAAGCCATTTCCATAGAGTAGCAAGAGTAATTACAGGAAAATGTAATAAATTTTACATTAATTACTCCACTACTTAAAACCCATCAATGGGTAGGTAGATACCCTTTACTCCCTCATACAACCAACAGAAGGACAACAACAAATTTAAAAACAAAAAATAAACGAAACTGCCAGAAAACCAAACTGTATGGAGGTCCAAGGAGTTAAAGAAGAAACATTCATCCTGACCAGTAGGAGGGGTGGAGATGGGCGGCCAGGGCAGAGAGGACTGGTGGCAAGATGGCAGTCTCAGACTGGGCAAAGTGACAGCTGGCGGAGCAGGTAATTCCACATTTGCATATGCATAACTGGAAGGAACAACTAGAGAGCAAGACAGACCATGCAACCCAGGGTTCCAGCGTGGGAAAATAAAAACACAAAACCTCTGTCTGAAATAACCTGGGGTGGGGGCAAGAGAAACTCCCAGCCTCACATGAGAGTCTGTTGGAGAGACCCATGGGGTCCTAGAACGTACACAAAACTACCCACCCGGGAATCAGCACCAGAAGGGCCCAATTTGCTTGTGGGCACTGGAGGAAATGACTGAAAACCAGCAGACAGTGGAGCAAGCAGCATTGTTACCTCTTGACCCACTCCCACATATATGGTGCCACAACATAGCGACCTGGGTTGTCCCTCTCTGGTGAATACCTAAGGCTCTGCCCCTTACTACGTAACAGGCTGAGACAAAAAAATATGGCACAAATGAAAGAACAGATCAAAGCTCCACAAAAACACAACTAACCAATGAAGAGACAGCCAAGCTATCAGATGCAGTGTTCTAAACACTGGTAATCTGGATGCTCACAGAATTGATTGAGCATGGTTGCAAAACAGAGGAAGAAGTGAAGCCTATGGAAAGTGGAATAAAGGGAACCAACTGTGAAGGGAAGGAAACCGGGACTCAAATCAACAAGTTTGGAGCAGAAGGAAGAAAGAAACATTCAACCACAACAGAATGAAGAAACGAGAATTCAAAAAAATGAGGAGAGACTTAGGAACCTCCAAAACAACTTGAAACACTCCAAAATCCGAATCATAGGGGAGCCAGAAGGAGAAGAGAAAGAGCAAGAAACTGAAAACTTATTTGAAAAAATAATGCAGGAGAACTTCCCCAATCTGGCAAAGGAAATCGATTTCTAGGAAGTCCAGGAAGCTCAGAGAGTCCCAAAAAAGTGCACCCAAGGAGGAACACACCAAGGCACATCGTCATTAAGTTACCCAAGATTAAAGAGAAGGAGAGAATCTTAAAAGCAGCAAGATAAAAGGAGAGTTACCTACAAAGGAGTTCCCATAAGGCTATCAGCTGATTTCTCCAAAGAAAACTTGCAGGCCAGAAGGGGGTGGCAAGAAGTATTCCAAGTCATGACAGGCAAGGACCTTCATCCAAGATTGCTCTATCCAGCAAAGCTATCATTTAGAACAGAAGGGCAGGTGAAGTGCTTCCCAGATAAGGTCAAGTTCAAGGGGTTCAACATTACCAAGCCCTTATTATATGAAATAGTAAAGGCACTTAGCTAAGAAAAAGAAGAAGATCAAAAATATGAACAGTAAAATGACAACAAACTCATAGCTATCAACAACTGAACCTAAAAAAACAAAAACAAAAACAAACTAAGCAAACAACTAGAACAAGAACAGATTCACAGAAATAGAGATCACATGGAGGGTTATCAGCAGCAAGGGGGAGGAGGGAGAATGAAGGAAAAGGTACAGGGAATAAGAAGCATAAATGGTAGGTACAAAATAGACAGGGGGAAATTAAGAATGGAGAAGCCAAGGAGCTTACATGTCTGATCCATGGATATAAACTAAGGGTGGGGAATGCTGGTGGGTGAGGGGGTGTACAGGGCAAAGGGGAATAAAGGGGAGAAAAAGTGGGACAAGTATAATAGCATAATCAATAAAACACATTTAAAATATAAAAATAAAACCCATCAATAGCTTCAACTGTCTTCAGATAAAATTCGGATTTCTTAAAACATGGCTGACGAAGTCCTAAATAATCTGGACCTTGCTTGTCTCTTCTGTCTCATCTGTTGCAACTTCTTGCCTCTTTTTCTGTGTTCCAACAACAACAAACTATCCATTCCCCATGCTTTCTCTTCCTGCAGTCCAAACATCTTAGTCCCAAAGCCTCAGTCGGGTTTTTGCCCTCCGCTCTTCACCCACACCCTCGTCATCCGCCCACCAACCCTGATCTTCCAAGACTAAGCAAGGTGATCCTGTCTGGTACTCACTAACTGTCCTGTTGCCCACATCAGAGAATTTTATTTGCCTATTAACTTGTCAGTGATCCTACCTACCCACTCAGAACTATGGAATCAAAATCTCTAGGGCAGGGACCCCAGCGTCTATACATTCTTAAGGCTTATGTGTAGAGATTATGCACAGCCAGGGTTGAGAAAAACAGCTGTACCCTCTGAGGACAAGGAGCATTATGATTACTATTGTAACCCAATACCCAGTGGAGGGCTGACACATAGAACTTACCCAATAAATACGAGGAGAAGAAAAGAAGGGAACAGGCACTCTCCCTCCTGGGAGCATGCCCTCACCTTTTCTGCCCCTCTCCCCTTTCCCCAGGTGAGGTTTCCTGCCTCTCACTCTCTTCAAATGCTCACTTCTACCCCTGTGACCTTGGAAACAGAAAGAGAGAGAGGCGAGGGGAGGGGAGGAAACAGAAGGGAAAGGATGAACGAATTTAACACAATCCTCAAGAACAGGTTTGAATGTTCTTCTTTCACACTTGTATAAGGACATATTACCAGGAATGTGATCCTTAAGAATAAAGTTTCTATTCTGCTTTCAGTGCTATTCAGTTTTTCTTTGCTACAACTAATCTCCTCTTTCCATCAACTATAAGTAAAGAATGCCGGCTTAAGTATGTTAGGCCTAAAAGGTTCAGTACCAATCAGCCTTCACATCTAGAACACTGCATGCTCCGCCTTTCTGACCTTATAAATATTGGCTGGAAAGGCACGATACACAGAAAAATGCCAGCCATTTGAGCACTGTACTCTCCTCAAAATGCAGAATGAGAACTCCCGAAATAAAGCAATGGAGTGGGTTAAAGGGTTCTGAACCTTCCAGACAGAGCAGTAAGTGCACAGTGCTTTAGTAGCAAGCATGCATAAAACATAATAAAATGGCACAGAATTAATACTTCTCAAAAGGAAAATCTAATAAAACCCTGAATTTGGGGAAGAGGCATTGCACAAACAGGGCAGACACATCATTATCTCTCCCTTGTTGCTCTGAGCACAGCAGCCTCAGTACATATTTGTTGAATGAAAGCCTGATGAATGAATATGGTTCTTAAAGGATTAACTCACATTTTCCTTCCTGGATCAAACAGCCGGCTACTCTTAGACTCATGTTTCATCAAAAAAATATTTAACAAGGCCATAAATCAACTTGTAATGTGCTAGTAGACAACATTCTAAAAGAACCACATGGGCTTGGCTTTGCACTGCAGAGCTCAGAATACTAATCCTATCGGTGGGCGTGTCTCCCAGCACCAGCACCACCAAATAACATGCATGCCATGCAGGTCAGCCATGTCCCTTAAACATGTGACACGCCAGATCCTTTCATGATGCCATAACTTTTCACATCACTGGTCCCTCTGCCCAAAATAGCCTTCCCACCTGAGAAATCCTATTCATCCTGAAAGAGCTAAATAAATATTATCTTTTTTAAATTATATTTTATTGTTCATGCTATTACAGTTATCTCAAAATTTCCCCTTTTGTACCCCCACTTCCTCAGGCAATCCTCACACCACTGTCTATGTCCATGTGTCCTGCATATATGTTCTTTGGCTAATATAGCCTCTATATTGTACTTTATATCCCAATAACATTCTGTAACTATTAATTTGTACTTCTAAGGGTAACCTTTTCACCCATCTCCCCAACCCCCATTCCCATCTGGCAACCATCAAAATGTTCTCTGTATCTAGGAGTCTGTTTCCCTTCTACTTGTTTGTTTCTTTATATTCACTTGTTGATAGACATGTATTTATGGCCATTTTATTGTTCACATTTTTCTTCTCCATCATCATCTTCTTTTTCTTCTTAAAGAAGCCCCTTTAACATTTCATATAATACTCGTTTAGTGATGATGAACTCCTTTAGCTTTTTCTTATCTGGGAGGCTCTTTTTCTACCCTTCAATTCTCAATGATAGCTGTGCTGCATAGAGTAATCTTGGTTGTAGGTCCTTGCTTTTCATCACTTGGAATATTTGCCAATGCCCTCTAGCCTGCAAAGTTTCTTTTGAGACATCAGATAAAAGTCTTACGGACGCTCCCTTGTAGATATTACCTGCTTTTCTCTTGCTACTTTTAAGATTCTGTCTTTGCATTTAGCCTTTGGCATTTTAATTATGATGTGTCTTGGAGTGGGCCTCTTTGGGTCCATCTCATTTGGAACTCTGAGCTTCCCAGACTTGTATGACTATTTCCTTCACCAAATTAGGTAAATTTTCTTCCATTTTTTTCAGATAGTTTTCTAATTCCATGCTCTTTCTCTTCTCCTTCCAGCAACTCTATTATGCAAATGTTGGTATACTTGAAGCTGTCCCAGAGGCTCCTTACATTATCCTTGCTTTTTGGATTCTTTTTTCTTCTTGCTGTTCTGACTGGTTATTTTTTGCATCCTTATGTTCCAAAGTGCTGATTTGATTCTTGGCTTCATTCACTCTACTGTTGATTCTCTCTAAATTGTTCTTTATTTCATATCCTTTGTTTCTGACTGGATTTCTTATGCTAATAGCCTTAGAAGGTTAACATGCACATCTTAGAAGGTTATCAGCACATCCTCTGTTTCTGACTGGATCTTTTTATGTGGTTGAGGTCCTCACTAAGTTCCCCGATCATCCTTATAACCAATGTTTTGAACTCTGCATCTGACAATTATCTTCTTTATAAAGCATCCTCTGAATTCCCCAGAAATAAGTAATCATTTTCCCCCGTGACCTTCTGCCATGGTATTTTCTAAATATCTTCAGTATATTTGAATCCCATTTGAATTAGGATGATTAACTACATTTTCATTATGCACAAATCAAATTATGAAGGGAAACCATTCACCTTTTTCACACAGATCTGAAAAGTTTCCACACAGGAGAATAAAAAATAAAGATTTGCCTGGATGGATGACAGGAAGGGCATGAGGTACAGTCTGGGGAAAGACTTAACCAAGTGCAGGAAATACAAATGAAATGATCTGGGGCCCTCTTCAAAGCACCGAGTGAGAATTTTGAACTTGATCCACTAAGTTTTACAACAGGAAGTAGACGGTATGGTTCCCATCAGCCATTTAATCATGGAGCAGTACCTGTGGAACATGTACACACCAAACACCATACAGTGACTATCGATTAGGTGCCATCAATTGAGATGACCCACATAAAATTCCCTTTTCCAGCAAAGTGTGAGCTGTTTAAGGGTATGGATGCGGGCTCATTCAACACTGTCTCTTCAGTGCCACACAAAAGTAGGAGCTTGCTTAATGAATTGAAATGAATTCTTCTCTAATAACTTTACATAACATGCTCTGCAAAATCTTTATGAGTTTCTGTAATAGAGCATATATGTTGCTGGGAGGTAAATTACTTTGCCTGGCCCTTTAACTAAAAAACTAAAACAAATAATCCTTTTAGAAGCAGTCATCAAAAATTTAATAAGTTTCAGGAAATACCATGACACTTAAGAAATTTTTAACTCTAAAAGGATGGATTTAAAAAGTGAACCCAGCCCTGGCTGGTGTAGCTCAGTGGATTGAGCACAGGCCTGTGAAGCACGGGTCGCTGGTTTGATTCCCAGTCAGGGCACATGCCTGGGTTGCAGGCCAAGGCCCCCGTAGGGGACACATGAGAGGCAATGACACACTGATGTTTCTCTACCACTCTTTCTCCTTCTCTTCCCCTATCTCTAAAAAATAGAAAGAAAGAAAACATATTTTTTTTAAAGTGAACCCAATAAATAAAGAAAACATTTTTTTTTTAAAGTGAACCCACTGTCCCTGAACCCATTGTCCCTGGCCAGGGTGGCTCAGTTGGTTAGAGGGTCATCCTGTTATGCCAAGGTTACAGATTCAAGCCCCAGTCAGGGCACATTTAAGAAGTAACTCATGGGAGACCTAAGATAGTGGAGAAAATAGTGGAGGAGTAAGTGGAAGCTACACTAACCTCCTCTAGGACCAATCTGGAATCTCCAGGACCAATCTGGAATTACAACTAAATTGTAGATAAATCATTCTGAGTAACCAACTGAATGCTGGTGAGAAGACTTATAACCAAGGACAGACAGAAGAAACTACTTCATAAAAAGACAGGTACGGAGTGCCAAGGAGGTACAAGAAGGCTGGCTGGGCTCCAACGGGTAGCAACTGAAGTTCCTGAGGGATATTTCAGCAGCCAGGGGGTTCCCCCTGAGAGGTGTGGGTTCTAAACACAAAGCTGGACTCACCAGCCTACAGCACCAGAAACAGCAAAGAAACCAACATAACATCCAGCTGTGAAAAAAGCAGCAGGGTTTCTATCTGTCAAGAAGAGATGGCTGGAGACACAGAGAGCCTCTTAAAGGGCCACCACACAAAATTCCATTTGCAGCCACTTACCCTGAGCTTACCCTGGGCTTACCCTGGGCTCTGGCAGGGGAAGAGCAGAGTGAACTAGAGACACTTGATAAGAGTCTGGGGCTGGGGCTGGTGGCTCTGGGAAGAAAATTGAAGGAACAACTGCCAGGAACCCTGTGCTGAGTCATACTGCAAAGGCCATCTTTCTCAGGCAGAGCACTCTACTCCAAATGGCATCAGCCTAAGAGAAAACAATAGCCCACAAGCAGGAATTAATCTGCCCCACCCTGTGGATCTTAAGCTGCACTGTTAAATATAGCTTGAGGCTATACACTGATTAAGTTTAACAACAAAGGCAGATAACTGGGAGCTCTGAGACTTTAGCTGACTCAGCCCCTGGCCCAAAGCTGGTAAAAGCCAGCCTTGGTATACAACCTGGTTCTTTCTGCACAAGAACAGGCCCAGCAGAGGGAGCCACATCCCTGACAGCTCCCAACAGGTTGCCCAGGGCCAGTCACAAGTAGCATTGGACAAAGATCTGCACCAGAGTCTTTGCAGATCTACCTAATGCATACAAATACAAAGAAGAAGCCAAAATGAGAAGGCAAAGAAACAGACCCAATGAAAGAACAAGAGAATTCCCCAGAAGAAGAACTAGGTGAAATGGAGATAAGAAATTTATCAGATAGAGAGTTTATAGAGTAAAGATTATAAGGATACTCAACAGGACGAAAAAAGACATAAAAACCATAAAAAAAAGGACCAGTCAGACATAAAGAACACAGTATCTTAAATAAATAATACACAGGCAGGAATAAACAGTAGGTTAGATGAAGCAGAGGACTGGATCAGTAAATTGGAAAACAAGGTAGAAAAAAACATCCAAACAAAGAAAAGATTTTAAAAACCGAGAGGAGCTTAAGGAACATTTTGGACAACATGAAGCATAATAACAACAGCATCATGGGAATATAAGAAGGAGAAGAGAGTGAGCAAGGGATTGAGAACCTATTTGAAGAAATAAACACCAAAAATATTCCGTGATCTGGTGAAGGAAAAAGACACACAAGTCCACGAAGCTCAGAGGGTCCCAAACAAGTTGGACCCAAGGAGGCCTACACCAAGACACATCATAATTAAAATGGCAAGGCTTAAAGACAAGGACAGGATCCTAAAAATAATAAGACAAAAGCAGGTAGTTACAGACAATGGAGCACCAATTAGACTGTCATCTGATTTCACAACAGAAAAAGTTCAGGCCAGAGGGGAATGGGGTGAAATATTAAAGGTGATGATAAGTAAGGACCTATAACCAAGACCACTTTACCCAACAAGGCTATCATTTAAAATCAAAGGAGAAATAAGAAGCTTCCCAGACAAAAAAAAAAAGCTTAACACCAAATAAGTACTGCAACAAATGTTAAAGGGCTTGATTTAAGAACATGAAGGAAAAAAAGATAAAGAAAAAAAACTGAGGTAAATAGTCTAATAATACAATGGCACTACACATGTATCTATCAATAATCACCTTAACTGTAAATAGTTTAAATGCTCTAACCAAAAGACACAATGTCACTGAATGGATAAGAAAACAAGACCCATACATTTGCTGCCTCCAAGAAACACATCTTAGATCAAAAGATACACACAGACTAAAAGTAACGGGACAGAAAAAGATATTTCATGCTAAGGGAAGGAAAAGAAAAAAGCAGGCATAGCAGTACTTGTATCTGACAAAATAGGCTTTAAACCCAAGGCCATAGTAAGAGGCAAGTAGAAGGATGCTATACTACAAAATGAAAAGGGAACAATCCAACAAGAGGATGTAACCCTAGTAAACATTTACACACCCAACATACGAGTACCTAAAATTGTGAAGCAAATCTTGAGGGTCATAAAAGAAGAGATGGACAGAAATATGATCATAGTCAAAGATTTTAACACCCCATTGACTTCAATGGATAGATCTGCAAGACAGAAATTCAACAAGGAGACAGTGGCCTTAAATGACACACTAGATCAAATGGATTTAACTGATATCTTCAGAGCATTTCACCCTAAAGCAGCAGAATATACATACTTTTCAAGTGCACATGGAACGTTTTCTAGGATAGACCACACATTAGGACACGTCTCAATAGATTTAAGAAGACTGAAATCATATCAAGCATGTTCTCTGACCACAATGCTACAAAACCAGAAATCAATCACAAGAAAACACTGAAAAACACACAGACATGGGCACTAAATAACATGTTACTAAATAATGAATGGGTCAACAATGAGATCAAGGAAGGAATGAAAAAATACCTTGAAACAAATGAAAATGAGAACACAATATCCAAAATCTGAGGGACACAAGGACAGTGTTTCTTAGAGGGAAATTCATAGCAGTACAGGCCTATTTCAAAAAACAAAAACAAGAAAAAGCTCAAATAAAACATCTAATTTTACACTTAAAGAAATTTGAAAAGGAACAACAAAGCCAAATGTGAGTAGAAGGAAGGAAATAATAAAGACCAGAGATGAAATAAATGAAATAGAGTCTAAAAAATTATACAAAAGATCAATAAATCCAAGAGCTGGTTCTTTGAAAAGATAAACACAAGTGACAAACCTTTAACCAACTCATCAAGAAAAAAAGATAGAGGACCCAAGTACATTAAATCAGAAATGAAAGAAAAATGACAACTGATACCAAAGAAATACAAAGGATTGTAAGAAAATATTATGCACAACTATATGCCAACAAACTGGACAACCTGAATGAAATGGATATATCCCTAGAAACATACAATCTTCCAAAACTGAATCAGAGAATCTGAATAGGCAGATCACACCTAGTAAAACTGAAGCAATAATCATAAAACCCCCACAAACAAAAGCTATGGACCAGATGGCTTCACAGGTGATTTTTGCCAAATATTCCACAAAGAATTAACAACTATCCTTCTCAAATTATTACAAAAAATTTCAAGAAAAGGGAAGATTCCCAAGCTTATTTTATGAGGCCAGCATTATCCTAATTCCAAAACCAAATAAAGACACGATAAAAAAAAATTATAGGCCAATATCCCTGATGAACATAGGTGCTAAAATCCTCAACAAAATACTAGCAAATGAAATACAGCAATGCATGGTGCATGATCATACACCATGATCAAGTGGGATTTATTCTGGGAATGCAAGATTTGTACAACATTTGTAAATCAATAAATATGATTCACTACATAAACAAAATGAAGGCTAAAAACCACATGATCATATCGATAGATACAGAAAAAGCATTTCATAAAATCCAGTACCCATTTATAATAAAAACTCTCAGCAAAGTGGGAGAAGAGGGCAGATACATAACTAAACATCATAAATCCAAACCCACTGCCAGCAAAGTGGGAGCAGAGGGCAGGTACATAACTAAACATAATGCAAAACCCACTGCCAGCATCATACTCAATGAGCAAAAACTACATGTGTACCCCTTAAGATCAAGAACAAGACAGGGATATCCAATTTCATCTCTCTTATTCAACATAATACTGGAAGTCCTAGCCACAGCCATCAGTCAAGAAGAAGAAATAAAAGGCATCCAAATTGGAAAGGAAGAAGTAAAACTGTCTTTATTTGCAGATAACATGGTACTGTACATGGAGAATCCCTAAAATTCCACCAAGAAACTACTAGAACTGATAAGTAAATCCAGGAAAGTAGCAAGATACAAAATTAATGTCCAGAAATCAGTTGCATTTTTATATGCCAATAACGAACTAAACAAATGAGAAATTAAGAAAACAATCCCATTCACAGTTGCTTCAATAAGAATACCTAGGAATACAATGTGGGAGGTGGGGTGTGGGGAGGGCAGGGGAGAGTAATGGGGGAAAGTGGGGAAAACTGTAATTGAACAATAAAAAAATAAATAAAAGTTTTAAAAAAAAGAATACCTAGGATTAAACCTAACCAGAAATGTAAAAGCCCTGTACTTGGAAAATTATAAGACACTTAGGAAAGAAATTGAAGACATTAATAAGTGGAAGCACATACTGTGTTCATGGACAGGAAGAATTAACATCATATAAATGTCCACGTTACCTAAAGCAATCTATAGATTCAACACAATTCCTATCAAGATTCCAATGATGTATTTCATGGAGCTAGAACAAATATTTCAAAAATTTATATGGAACCACAAAAAGCCCCACATAACCCAAGTGATCCTGGGAAAGAAGAACAAAGTTGGAGGAATCATACTACCCAATATCAAACTATACTATAAGGCCATAGAAATCAAAACAGCATGGTACTGGCATAAAAACAAACACACAGATCAGTGGAAGAAAATAGAGAGCCCAGAAATAAGCCCAGACCTTTACAGTCAATTAATATGCAACTGAGGAAGCAAGCACACACAATGGGCTAAAGGTGGTTTATCAAAAAATGTTATTGGGGAAATTGTACAGATACATGTAGAAAAATGAAACTAGACCACTTTCTTACACCACACACAAGAATAAATTCAAAATGGACCAAAGACTTAAATGTTAGACTCCAAACCATAAAAATCCTAGAAGAAAACACACACAGCAAAGTCTGGGACATTGCTTGTAGAAATTTTTTATTGGATATATCTCCCCAGGCAAGGGAAACAAAAGAAAAAAATAAACAAATGGGACTACATCAAACTAACAAAGTTTTTGCATAGGAAAAGAAAACAGCAACTAAGTAAAATGACAACACACAGAATGGGAGAACATATTCACTGACACACCTGATAATGGATTAATATCCAAAGTTTATAAAAAACTTACAAAATTCAACACTAAAAAACAAAACGAAACAAAAAAAACCTGAACAAATCAATTAAAAAATGGGCAAAGGACCTGAATAGACACTTTTCCAAAGAGAATATACCGAGGGCCTACAGACATAAGAAAAGATGCCCAAAGTCACTAATTATCAGAGGAATGCAAATTAAAACCACAATGAGATAAAATCTCACACTTGTCAGAATGGCTATTATCAATAAATCTATAAACAACAAGTGCTGGTGAGGATGTGGAGAAAGGGGAACCCTTCTGAGCTGTTTATGAGAATGCAGACTGGTGCAGTCACTATGGAAAGCAGCATGGACATACCTCAAAAAATTAAAAATGGATCTGCCTTTTGACCCAGCAATTCCCCTTCTGGGAATATATCTGTAGGAACCCAAAACACTAATTTGAAAGAATATAAGCACTCCTGTGATCATTGCAGCATTATTTACAATCATCAAGATATGGAAGCAGCCCAAGAGTCCATCAGTAGATGAGTGGATAAAACAACTTTGGAACATTTACAGAATGGATATTACTTGGCTGCATTAAAAAAAAATGTTACTTTCTGCGACAGTATGGATGGACCTGGAGAACATTACGCTAAGTGAAGTAAGCTAGTCAGGAAAGGCAAATATCATATGATTTCACTAATATGTGGAATCTGATGAACAAACTGTAGTAACAAGCAAAATAGAGACAGACTCGTGGACAGAGAGCAGGATGACAGCTGAGGCAGTTGAGGGACTGAGCAAAAAGGAAAAATGACTCATGCACATAGACAACAATGTGGTGACTGGGGAAGCTGTATAAGGGGACTAAATGGTAATGGAAAAATACAATAAAATTTTTTCGAAAAAGAAAGATGATTTAGTTTTTCCTTCAGTATAGTTAATAAAGTTTCTACTTACTGACAGCTTCAAAAAAATGCAACCAATGAATGCATAAATAAGTGGAACAACAAATAGATGTTTCTCTGTCTTACTGTCTCCCCACCTTCCCCCTCTCTCTCTAAAAATCAATCAATAAAAAAATGAACATAAGGCATTATAAACTATTTTTTCAGTGGTGTCACCCTTGTGGCCCATGGGCTACATGCATCCCAGAATGGCTATGAATGTGGCCCAATACAAAATTGTCAATTTACTTAAAACATAATGAGATTTTTTTTGTGACTACATGTTGCAGTATACTTAATGTGTGGCCCAAGACAACTCTTCTTCTTTCAGTGTCACCCAGAGATGCCAAAAGGTTGGACACCCCTGCTTTATATAAATATATAACTAACTACTATACTGACAAATTTCGTTCAAGCCTTAAGTATTTCCATGTAGCCTAATGCTGAAGTTTAACATTGTTATACATGTAATGTAAAAATAGCAAGGTTTTAAATTATGTATAGTCTAAAAGCACCAAAATTAACAAAAATATAACAAGAATCCAGTCAAAAAGCTATGTTAACAAGTGCAGCAGTTTTTGACTAGGTTAAACCATATATTCCAAGTATAAATTTTGAGAAATTCATGGGTTCTACCATTAATCCAATGCCTAACTGTGGACACATTAGAGCCCAGGGAACCCTGGGGTATACCTGGCTTACAGAATTTTTCTTATAGGGTTGATTTAATAAAAGTCTGTTTTAAGAAGAGCTCCCATCTTGGTTTAAAAGTTCCACGATGTCTTTCAAAAGCTCTGATGTAAACAAAGAGAAGAAATGCTCCTTGGGCTGACGTTAAAATCAAACTAGGAATAATGCACCCCAGGAATGATTCTGCTTTGGAGAAAGAGATTGATGTGAAGATATACATGCACACATATGCATTCACAGCCATTTCGCAGTCTGCTACTGGCTGTAAAACTATCAGGAGAGGTGAGGCAGACGCAGAAGCACCAACGCCATCACCTAGACACATCGGGTGGTAGCTGTTTCGGAGGGGCAGGGAGGTTGTCTGTAGCTCACCAGCAACAATGCAGTGCTCATTCAGATGACATTTTTATTTTTGAAGCCTTACTAACATATCTCAAGTTCCAAAATGCAGTATATGATCCTTGACGGCGGAAACAAACTGCCAGCTGTCTCATAAAGGACAACCTCATTTAGTAGAAGGCAAATGCTAGCATAGAACAAAAGTAAATAAAAATGGCTACATATGCTCCAGTTTTCAAACTGGAGAGTGGCAGTGATGAGAGAAGCAGAAGAGGGAAAGGATGAAACATGAAGGAGAACAGCTGCCGACTAGCCGATGATTTAAGCGGTCTAATAACGCAATGCGGCAACAATGCCAATTAAAATGGCTGGTGTGAAGCTTTCTATCCAGAGATCTTAAGGCTAAAAAACCACGGAAGTCCAACCAACCCACCCTGCTGCTATCGTACACAGTCACAGTAAAGAGAGCTTTCTAAACTGCAGTGCTCTATAGAAGTACCTGGCACTGCTGTTATTCCTAATGTGGGTTTATTTCTTCTTTTAGTTGTAAATTTATCGGAAGTCCTCATTCCTTCTGCATTTTCATTTATGATCAACAGAGTTGTAGCTGTTAATATTACTATTATTATTTTTATTGTTTTCCTTTTTGTTGCCCGGAGAACCTTCAAACAGTATATGCTGCTCAAACTGAGTCTCTTGTAGGTGTAAAAGCATGAATGGAATATGCAGTTTATTAGAGAATAAAGCCTGAACAAGGCCCGCTTCATTTCCACCCACAGAATGCCATTGGAGCTATCAAAATTCTCAGATGTCCCCATATCTTCACAGAACCAACCACTCACTAAAGGTAAGGAAGGAAGGGGAAGAAGAATGGCCGGCCTTTCCTGACAAAGAAGGAGGGCTTGGCGCAGCGGTTTCAGTGAGTGGAATAAAAGAAACATGGTTTTGAAGGGTCAGAAGGAGAGAGCATGAAGAGAAGCTTAAATGTCTGATTTCACCACCCATCTTAAAAGGACTACTTCATTCAGCTGAACTCGAACAGACCACCACTGGCTATTACAAAACCACCTAACAAAGAACTGCTACAAGGGACCTCTGGTTACCCTTCAACACTGCAGCCCTTCCAAACAAACGGGCACCAGGGTAAATGCAGCCAAGAAGAACCTAACATTTATATTTTATGACTTTATTTCGATTTTTCATGTAATTTTTAATAGAGCTACTTTGTGGATATAATTTAATTTTGAAGTATTTGGGAATCACATTTAGTTCAGTTGTGCCTGAAAAAGAGAAAAGAAGAAGTAATTTTCCAGTTTTACAGATGCTTCAGGAATCCTGTCTGAAGATGGATTAATCCATAGTTACTCAGCTGCAGAGTATTACTTCTATTCCACAGACTTGTATATAAACTATCAAATCCATTAGATCGATAGCAATCCCTCCCACCTACTCTTAAAGAGCCGATTTAATGGGAACACCGTTTTCTTAGTCAGGCTTTCTTTCTTAAGGGGACACAGTCCTATGTGAGCACAGTCAACATTTCCTCTTACATCATGGTAACTTCACATTAATAGCCTGCAGCAGAGCAATGAGGCAAAATGTTGGGTGGTAAATAAAAAAATTTGCTTAAAAGACACCATTATGGAGCTTAAAACTCAACTTAACTTACAAAAGTTAAAAGGAAACCAATATTAACCATTTTCTCAAAAAATCTTGAAATGACACAGGCACTGGTGGCATCGTAACATAGAACAAGGAAGTGTTTTTTTCTTAGTAAGTGTACTTAGTAATAGTAAGTGTCTATCACCATTAAATATTTCAATAGCCTCTCTCCACTCTCCTTCTGTAACTAAAAGACAACAGCGGAAAGAAATTTACCCTTTTGTTCTCTCTGGACCTGCGTATTAATAGAGATGACAGTGACATTACGCCCATTTTTCTTGGTTTAGACAATATAAGCAAGGGAGGCCTGAAGATACAGTCGCCAGCTACTAAGCTCTCTCCTTCTCCTCTTAGCCTTTACACACAATAAGCACAGAAGAAATCATAAAGCACTACACAATGCCCCCAAAATTAAAAATGGAGACAGAGGGTGGATCAGTGTGCATTGTCTCACAAATATAGTTTCAAAGATAATTGCTACTGTTCTTTCTGCAAAGAAGTGAGGGTTAAATATAGTCACTCTGCACAGAGACTGATGATCCTCAGGATGTGTAAATTATACATCACAGTTACATAACAGACCAAATCACAGTCATCAACAAAGGAACAACTGGCACAATCCTTGAATTTGTATGATTCTAGCTCGTAAGTAGAGCCCCAAAGAGAAAGGAAGAAAAACCTCACCTTAAATCAGCCCTTGTGTGCAGCCTCACACTGCGTGACAGGTAACAAGTGCCCAAGGTGAATGTAAGAGCAAGGCAATCATCTTCACTGGACTACCGAATGGGAGGGGACTTTCATTTTGAATATTTTCTTAAAATAACACTCAGTCATTCCATTAATTTTTAAAACTAAAAAGAAGAGAAACAACTAATCCAATACACATAGAACTCTCTGTTTTTACACCAAAAGATCTAAGGCGCCTTTACACTCCTAGGTTAAAATCCAGACACTGAAGTCTGGTGGAAAAACAGAGATCCTATCAAAACATTCAAATATCTGGATAGCACAAACCAAAGACTGGCCAAGAGTCCGCACGCTTCCCGTGCAGCTCAAAGGGCTGTGTGGCCCCACAGCGCACTGCCAGTGCCTCTCACTGCAGGCAGTGCAGAAGTGGTCAGGAGCACTCAGCTAGCGACAGGCAGAGACGTCCCGACATTCTGCCTCGGTTCCTTTTATGACACAGAGACAGGAATTCTCCTCAGGCTTATTACAGGCACCCAATTAACATTCATCTCTGACAGGTTCATCCTTTAATCTCCCGTACAAAAACAGCTACCATCACTCTGTAATACCTACTGAGAAGCCATAGTGATCTGAGTAAAGTACACAATGGAAAAAAACAAAGAGATCTTAACCCAAGAAATGGAAGAAACCTAGGAAGAATCCGAAGACCAAACCAACCAAGACAAGATATTCTTTCCTTCATTCCATCAGATTGCCTTTTCTGCTACCAATTCAACACAGTTTTCTCTCTGCACTCTGAACAAAAAGCAAAAGTTGTTCTTATTGAAAAGAGATCAGCCTTGTAAGAATTTTCAGAATTCAAAGCCAATACTCAGAGAATTTCCAACTGTCTAGAGCTCCAAAGAATCCATCAATCTTGATCTATTTTGAATGACCAGACAATCTAAGGGTACCCAAGCCACTCCACTCAGCTCCAACCATATTTTAAGATGACTACGAAGAAGTCAATGTGGACCTAGATCCACAACAACCGATACGATTCGTGGGCTCTGAAACACTGCCAACATTTCGTGTAAGAGATTCAAAGACCACAGAAAAGTAAAACATTTCATAAGGTGATTATCTTCAACTTCACAGTCTTGGATTGCAAAAGCAGTCTCTGGCTTATTTTCTGAAACTAATATGTCTCCAAATAATTAAATACCACAGTAATGCTATGGCAAAAAAATTTAACTTCAACCTTCACAAGTGTATTAGGACACAAACCTATGTACCTTCTCAGATACAACCACCTCTGTGGCTACATGTCCTCTTTTTCTCTGTCAATTGGTGCCTTATCCAAGCTACTTTTGGACTTGGAGGAAACATCACACTGTATGGCATGGGACCTAGCATCCTGAGTAGACACAGGGAATGGATGAGGCAGCTCGGGAATGCAGAGGAGTTTTTTCCCATGGGATAAACCTCCATCGACTAGGAACAGGAGACCTGAGGAAAGTAAGCAGATAAATTCCCCCATTCTTTCTCTTTTCCAAGGACCACTACAAGTGTAGTTTGTCCTTACAGACCTTTCAGAGAAATCCTGTTGGCAAGTGAACATGCTTGGTGAGTGAACCGCTATGTCTCTTCCAAGCTTGTTATGAAGCAAGAACTAGCTGTACAATCCACCAAATTAATTTCTCGGCCTCTTTCCTTGCTTCTCCTCCTTTTACTCTTACCCTTACACACCTGGACCTGTGTCTCTCAAAGAAAGCATTAACACTTTAATCCTCGCCACAGGCTCTGCTTGCCAAAGAACCCAGGCCCTGACATTAGGCTTAAAAAATTTTTTTTCCCAGAAGAAGAAACTGTTAAAATTTACAGTTTTTCAAAATACAATTAGAGTTGAAGATTGATAAATCCTAGGAAGTAGAAGATATTAAGCAGCTAAAACTTAAAAAAGACAGGGCCAGTACAATATCATATGTCACTGACTGAGAAAGCATTCAGGTAGCAACAAGAGTCAAATACGGAATTCCTTCAATGTGCCCTACCAACTTCAGACGACGAACAAGGCCAGGCATTCTGAACAATGCTGTGAAACAGGTGATACCTACTGCCTGCACAACATTTCTTCTCTACTAGCAGAGTCCTGATCGTATCAGTGTGATCCACCCAGTTGTCCACTCTCTCCCATGTGAACAGTGGAGGGATACCCTATCCAGGCATAAATAATGATCAGAAATCACCATGGTTCCACTATTTTGACCAGTAACTGATTGGAGCTCATTGATATCGACTAGTTCTAGCCAATGACATATGGAGACCTGCTCAGGGGCCTCTGTGAAAGGTTTCTTAGCTCTTCTGAGGGACAGAAGAGACACTAATGCTTCTAGATGTGATGCCTGGACCTGTAACAGCCATCTTATAACTGAAAGGACACAGTTTGAGGACAAAGCTGTCACAGAAATGATGGCAG